>VZTF01003561.1:2487666-2501043 GCA_013397755.1 Cnemophilus loriae | reverse complement strand
CAGCGAAAGGGTAAAAAAAAAAAAAGTTTGTGAAACGTTTATAAAAAGTTTGGCTTTTGCTAAAAGTTGGAGCACTGCTCCACTGGGAGCTCTTCTAGCCCAGGGGCTGCTTCTGTTTAAAATCATTAATAGCCAGCTCAATTTCTGCCAGTGTGATTGGCTGAGCCAATATATTCCTATTAATTTGACTGAGCTTGAAGATAGAGAGGAAATATAAAAACCTCTTCAAGCTGCTGGTACCTTCTGGGATCTCAGGCATGCACAGGTCTTGAGAAATCTTGACAAATTCATACTTGAGGGGAAAATTTGCTAAGTGGTTCACAGGGACTTAGCTGCATGTTAATGGGCAGTGATCAGGCAAAAATGTTGCAGAATGGTTTCAGCATAAACCCTATGATGTCTGATCCTTGTTTTTAGAGGGAGGGATGCTACCTCCAGGAATAACCTAGCCTTTTATTTGGACTTCCAGAGCTTGCTGATATTCTGTTCGATTTTTACAGTGTGAATAAAATTGTTTTGGATGTTTATCACCCCGATCAGCACCAGTTGTAAGTTATATAGCCCAGGTAATAGTAGTGAGATCTATTGAAATGCTACTGGGCTATAACTCAGGAGTAGATGCCCCAGCCTGCTTCCTTCCCCTCTGTTTCATTGAGTGGTTAGGAGCACTTGTCCATTGACTAAGCTCTTTCCTCACCCTTAAAAAAAACACGTGAATTAACAGAGCAGGAAAGTGAAAAATTACCCTTCTAGTTTTTGAATTATTGCAAGGTTTGCTACCTGGGTTTTGCTGCTCCCTGGAGCGAAGTGAGGGTTTTGAATTGCTGTCTCTGGTTTTTACCTGGAATTCTGCCCTAGTCAAACTCTACAGTGATGTTCATGTCCATTTTCACAAAATCTTGAATATACCTGTTTGAAAGCAATTTGTATCTACCATTTATCCAGGTGCATTTATGCTTGACTATGAAAGTGTAGAAATCCCCAAAGCATAGTTCCTGCCCAAATTGCTGCTCTCCATGCCTAAAATCCAGGAAAGGCGTGGATCCAGGTAGAGACCCATAAACTGCTGAGAGAGAGATAATACTGGGAGACATGTGACAACAGCAACCTCAACATGGGCTACTTTACCAGTGGCAAGATGTATGTGCAAGGAAAGAGTGCACCGGGTTGGAAAACATCTCAAGTATAGATGACAGAGCTTTTATACCGCATGTAAAAGGAATGAGATGTCGAGGGTTCAGCTGTCTGCTAAACTCCAGAGAGGACAGTGCTTTGCTGGTAGAAGAGAGCAATAGAGTTTGCTCGTATGTGTGTGTGTGTGTGTGTTAATCAGCAAAGTTTGCAACAATTTGCCTTAATGCGAAACATGTACCTTGATCAGCAAATTATCTGCTTGCACATTAAATTATGCACTGTGATCTCTGAGGTGTATTAAATATTGAAATCAGAAATTTTATCATTAATGGAAAGCTAATGAGCAACAATGACATTATGCGCCTCGGTTGACTTTTGTCAGAAGCAACCCATTGTAGTTGGAAGGTGACTTTTCTGAGTCTCTGGTGGTAATATGCCAATTATTTCAGTTATCCTGCCCCTGGAGGTTCCAAGTGCCTACCATGGATGTTTTACCGCAGACTGTGCATGGAGCAGGGTTTCTCAGTATGTAGATAAAAGCCAATTTGAACCTACTGGAGGAAAGAGAGTCCAGTTTTTGCCATGCAGATTTATAGCTAAAGGCATTCTACCAGCTTCTGTATTTCAGCTTCTTTCATCCAATGAGGTGGCTTTCAAGATGTGCAGTTTCTTTGGATTTTGGGTAATAAAAGCACAAGGTGATGCTTTCACCTACAGTTAGCATGTAGGTGCCTAAATTAGAATAAATACATATGCAATGTGTAAAGTGCCTGAGGATGACTCTAGGTAATTCTGTCTCTGAAATGTTTATTATTGGGATTATTGAGCCATCAGAAATCCCAGTCAAGATCAAGGTCCCATTATAGCAGACTGCCTCTCCTGTCCCTGCTCTGCAGTTTCAACAGGGCTAGGAAAGTGACGTGACTTTTTCAAGGACATTCAACTTGTCAGTGACAGACCAGGAGCTAAATGGGGATCTTCTGCTGTTTGGTTTACATTGAGATACGCGTATTGGATTGCACATCATACATATCTATGTCCAAGTTAGCTTTTACCTAACAGTATGGGCTTCATTTATAGTAAAGAGTGTCTGGGTGGGCTTGTTGGAGCCCACGTCACTGCTGTGCCTACCCATACTGTCCTTTCAAAGCATCTCAGCATGTCCACATCATCCCTGTTTGCACCATGAACTCTTGCTCAAATGAAGCCAGAGGCTTTACAAAATGCTTTCACCACTGAACTAACCTGCTTTTTTCCAGCTCAAGTGGATAAGCTGAGACCAGATTTGGATACAACTCTAATTACTCAGGACATGGCAGATGTCACGGGCTCACTGCTTGACGGACAGCGAGTTCCAGTTCCTGGTCTCTGTTCCTCAGCTGCTCTGCTGGCAGTGCAGCTGTGTCTTTCCCCCTCCATTCCTTGGATCTGTGCAGCAGGAGTGGGGCCAGGGAGGTGGTGGCACTGCTCATCCCATCGTAGCAAACAGTGCTGCGAGCCTGCCTAGCAGGTGTGTGCCTGTTGGTGAAGTTGGATATTGGCTTCCCTGGGAGGCTGACCCTGCCTACACACACAGAGCTGGAAGAGGCTATTTGTAGGGCTTAGAGATGTCTTGCTTTTACATCCTTCTCCATTGCTGCACATTATTAGACTCCCTTGACTTTTATGAAGGTCCTAAATTGCTACAGAAAACAGTGCTGTTTTCTGCTGGCTTAACTATTGCATTCCTTAAGGCTTGTTTTTCAGTGCTACACTTTACTGCCTGTTAAGTTAACTGGATTTTTATCTTCTCTGCCTCTGAATGTCTTCTGTAAAAGTCCAAAGTAAGCCACAGCTTGCCCAGAGGAATATTCCAGGAGAGAAAAGGAAGAATTCAGGAACAATAATAATGTAACCCTGGCAATACTGTTGCAAAATAATACTACAAGAACATTTTGGCATGAAAGAGTGGTTCCCTCCCCATAGATATCTACTTAGAGTACAAAAGGAAAAGCTCCTCAGGGACTTGCTCTCTTAAAAGAGATTGCAGGTCTAGTTTATCCTCTGTAGATGCAAGTGCAGCTTACAGATAACTTTGACGTGTGCATTAATGCGGATGGTATTTTATCTCATTCATTGTTCTTCATTCCTTTGCCCCCAAAAATTGGAGGAAAATGGATTATGAATCATTATACTCCCTTGGGTGTGATAATTGCCCTTCACTGTGTTGAGGCAGCAATCTGCCCCTTCTTCCTCTCAGTCCCCAAACAACCTGTGTTTGATGTGGGGACAGAGCAAAGATGCACAAAAGCAGTTGACATGGCAGCCCCAAGCAGCATGGGTTAGCAGTGGGCAAAAGTTATTCTCCATGCCCTCTCTTGTGGAGGATAGGGCTGAAATGCAAAATGGGCATTCCATGTACTACCCTAGTGCTTTATCCCCCTCAGTTCAAAGACACTGGGCTGTGCTCCTCCCTTGTTGGCTATAGTTTGCCTGAGGGCTTTGCTATCTTTACCCTGAAATATGTTCCCACAGACTGTTTATGCTATTCTGAGCCAATTAAATAAAAGCACTGCTAAGATGTTTGTGTTTCCTTGTTTAGCAGCCACCGGGCTCTTTATGCTACAGCACGAGCAAGGGCTGCTTTGGGAGAGGACTTACAGTGCCCATGCAGAGCTGATCCCACCAGAGCCCAGCCCAAGGCACAGAAGAGACACAGACGCAGAGTACCCTTGATAAGGCTTGCTGAATGAGAGGCAGGAGTTTTGAGAGAGACATCCATGTAAATTCTGAGGGTCTTGTGACAATTTGAGTAGTTTGGGGTAGTGAGTATTGAATGAAGGTCTCCCAACACTGCTTTGATAGCCAAAGTTTGCTGCGGTGAAACTAAGGGTGATGGAGAGTGTTTGCACCTCTTGTAGGGCTAAACATGGCAGTAGGTTTTAATTTTATTTTATCAGAAGTTACTCGTGAGCTAACATTGAGGGCTGATCCCAGCTGCAGGCACATATCTCTTGTTCGCTCTTCCATGTGTATTCGGTCATCAGCTGGCTGATTAATGTGAAAAGGAATAAAAGATGGGTTCTAGTAGTGAAATTTAGGGAACAGTCAGAAGTACTACTGAAGCTCTTGTCTTATTTTACAGAAATGTGAAGGATTCATTACTTCACAGAGCAAATAATATATTTTTTTCACCGAACAAGTAATAAATGATGAGGAGGAAGAAAGGTCCTTAAATATCAGTGGACTCTGTTCATGGTCATATTGCATCACATGGAAGAAAAGACAAAAAACAGTGAAGGAGTTTCAAGAACATTCAGGTAAACAAAAAGTTGATGCAGGGATGCAACCAAGGATAGTCCTAAACCAAGGCCAGATCTCGAATTAATGGTCCTAGAAATATAGAGGGGCTGTCATGATATTTTATTCTATTCTGCTTCTGATAGAAGAACAAGAATTCTTCTTGAAGGACAGGGCAATTTCTGTTGCCAAACACACTGTCCTGAGTAGCAGGAGTGAGACCTAAATCTTAAGATTTCTTCTTTGGTTTTGTATGTTTGATAGCTTCTAATCCTTTAACAGTGGCTTGGTTTGTGTGTCTCAGTTTTTAATTGCATCTCTCTGAATTAGTTACTAAAACGATTGAAAAAGACAACTGAAGTTATCTGTTAATCATGAATATTAGGGTTCATAGAATAGATATTTTGAGTCTTTCAAAGAAACACCAATATACCTTTTGGCTGAGAGGGTATGGTTTCAGTTCAAGTAGTTAAAGAGGAGGAGGACACTGGCTGAGTGAAGACACTGTTGTAATCTTGTGCATAGATGGCTTTCAAGAGCTCGGTATACAGGGCTAGGAAAGTGTCTTTCCCCTGTGTAAAGAGACTATAATTGCATTTAAGCAAGTTAAAATATTAATTCAGCAGATGTGTGCCTCGAGATACCAAACTACTTTCTGGAAAGGAGCAATCAATAGCTGATAATATGAGTAATGGCAATTTTCAAATATTCAAGAGCTATTCAAGAGCCAGATGTGCATTAGTTCAGCAATACCCTGGCAGATCAGGTTGACTTTTTATCTCACAGAATGTGGATGGTAACAGATGGTGTCCAGTTAAGCTGAGTTGCCCATTTCCATCCTGCTGTCTCTAACTTGATAATTGTGATAGTTAGACACCTTCTAACTTTAAATATCCTCAGACTTATCTCATCATGTATTTCCTGCCATTCAGTCCACTCCTGGGTGGAGTATTCTGCAGCTTAAAGGCTGAAGAAATTTTGCCCCTATCACACCTTGAAACTGTTAATAAAAAATATTATTGTGAGACTTTTCTACTTATTCCGGAAGTCTCCTTATAAAGATGTCTTCTTTCTTCAGTGAAACAAACAGCAGTAATTGGTGGCAGGCAAAGCATTCAGGTGACTGACCTGTGTTTAAGCCACTGTTGTCACCTTTATGCAAAGCTCTGTGATTGTATGAATGCTGGGATTACGGGAATGGAATGAAGGCCCAGGATACCTCAGGAAATAAGTGCTACTTTCTCTCTGTAGAGCAGTTAATTCACCAGTTACCCGGGAGAGGACACTCTGCCCTTGGACTTCCTGCCATATGGAGGACATCAAGCTGGCCAGACTCCAGCTAGGACAAAAATTGTTACTTTGAGAGCTGTTTTCTGAAGCACCTTGTAAGATGTGGGATGTGCCTTCCCCTGATACTGAGGCTTGCAAGTCAATTTGGTACCTTGAAAATTGTGCTGATGGGTCGTAATAGTTGTGTAGCAACAGTCTGAGGATGGGAGATGCCCCTGTCTTGTTTCTTCATTGACCTTAGAGGGAGCCTAAGCAGATACCTGAGGTTCAGCATCTGATTTTTAGGTAAAAGAACCTAGATAATTTTGAAAACTCACTTGAATGTCCAGTTGCACCACTGAAAACTAGACCTTGGGTGGACTGCTTCCTGCAGCTCAAGAAGGCTGTGAAGACCTTCTGTGCTCTCCGCAGGTGTCAGCTCAGTCTCTTCACCTCTTGGAATTGAGTAAGACCTTTCCCAGATCTTTTTTGTACTGAAAATTTCAACTTCTAAATTGCTAAGAGGAGAGCAGAATAGTCACCACCCATCAACATGAGTCCTATCCCCAAGAATGCAAGTGGCAGGTTACATGTTTTAAGTATTGTGCTTCAACTTTTTCTAGCTTCTCCTTACGTCTGCCTATTGCCATGTGCCCTTTCCAGAGCGAGCCCACCCTGCTCCTGTGCCAGGCTCCGTGAGTGCAGCTCAGCATTCCTGCCAAATCTCATTGTCATTCAATGACAAACTGGTGCTGCCGTGCCCAGTGTGGTAGAACAGAAAATTCTTCTTCCTTACACCGGTTAGAAGCAAAACACGCGTGTGTTTTGCACCATATTGAAACTAGGAAGGGGGAGTTGAAATGACTGATTGAGCTTCTTGTGGTGCTACTGATGATTCTCTGTCCTTGAAGTTTAGGACTTCTTCCTCGAAGCTTTTCAATAAGAGCTGCTGAAGACTTAGCACATTTGCATTAATTTAGCCTTCATAGAGGAACACAGAACACACTTTACAAATGTGCAAAAAACATTAGCTGGAGATGCCCCTGCTCTAAGTCTCTAATAGTTCTTCCTTGGGAGAGAAGATATTATGAAAAAGCTGTGCTCCTGAATCCTTTCCCTGCCTCTGTCCTATGATGTAAACGTATTACTGAAATCCACTGAGCTGGTGAGCTGCAAATTCCCTGACCAGGGCACTCAGTTTGGATGGCTCTGCTTCCCTCTGAGTTGTTCGTGCGGCTGCCACTGGCAGGGGTATGTGGAGTGAGCAGCCCATGGTGCAGTCTTTCTGGGAAATGCTGCAGCCAATTATAAGACTAATAGAAGGAAGGAATATTTTTTTTTTCCCCCTAGACTACAGAATACAGAGAAATAAATATTCAGGTTCTGTAGCTGCAAGTAAGCCCAAGGGCAAGGTCAAATGTAAGCATTTCAGTGACTTTTTGGTTAACCTGTAATGGCTTTTTCTGCCTTCTAGCGTATAAGAACCATCGGGCTTCTGGTCAGAGTATTGGGTTGTGCTTAGAGCTCACTTTATTTCTTCCCTTAGGCGAGATATTGTGCTTTGTGGTTATTCTACTGTAAAGGTCAAGCTGCTGAGGCATTAAATGCATCCCTCCTTTTCTGTATTAGCTGTTTTCTCTTTTAGGTCTGCTTCCACATTTGGGATTTGTGCCTTCCTTGTGTAGTTACAATGAGTCTTCTTCACAAGCAAGTTAAACACCTTAACGTACTCTCATTCTGTCTATTTTCTTCCTCTGGTTTCACCAACTGTTTCCAATCTTGCATATTGATATCCCCAGGAAGGCAGTCTTTGTAAGCAAGTAAATTAAATTGAGTGGCAGTTCTTGACACCAAGTTTATGGACAATTGGTGACTAAGTTACCTCTGAGAAGCATTTGACTCCCAAAGACAGACACAATATATTGCAAATATGCTCTAGTCTTCCTCAAGGATTTTTCGTGTATGAGGACAGTTATAGGATCATAATTAATGCCTTATGATTAGCTTAAATTTGTCTTTCAAAGAACAGGATCTCAGCAGAAGGCTAATGCGCCTGGAAGTAAAGTTATTGTGCTATTTTGGGGGTGTTGGGATGGTGGTGGTTTGTTTGGGACTCTTTTTTTCCCACTTTTTGTTTTGTTTTGTTGTTTGGTTTTGGGCTTTTTTAGGGGCATGATGGATGGAAAACTGCATTTAATGTCCCATGTGGGAGACAATGCTGTTGGGATCTAGGGGTAAATTTGGGACCAGCCAGCATAGCCAAGATGTAGTGAGGAACTGGCAGTCAGGATATGGTCATTAACTTTGTATGGCCAGCAGGTCTCTCTGTGAGGATGGCTTCATTTTCTGTAAAAAAATTTTAAAATTAATCTGGAAATGAGGATTTTATTAGGGGGTTTCTATGTTTTCCTCTGTTCTCTGAAATTAATATGTGAGAGGTCATCCTTGTCTTTTCCTGCAGTCTGGCCAGGGTAAAAGAAAAATTATTAGGCTACTTTCAATCTGCCTTTTCTGACTCTTCAAAGCAGAATCACATGTATGGTGCTGAGCTTCCACCCTGTAATCTTATGACTAGACATAGCAGGATTACTTGTAGCTCTATTTGCTATTCAAAAGTTTACAGTTTTAAGACTGAATAGCTGCATTTCTTTAGCCTTGAGTCCTGATTCTGCAAACAGTTCTTATCAAAAGGGGATTTTGTGCAGGCCTGGAACTTGAGTCCTGATTCTGCAAACAGTTCTTATCAAAAGGGGGTTTTGTGCAGGTCAGGAACTTGATTTGCTTTTCTGTCTTTTAGTATAATCCTGAAAGCTGCCTTGATGCTTGTAGCCTTGTGATACAGCAAAGTGCAGCAAGTGAACTTTTCTTTTTTATGTTGGTTGTTGCTTTGGATTTTAGTTTGGCTCATTTCCTGGAAGCTAGTAGCTTAAATTGGTTTGGGAGTTGCTGAAAAGACTGCCTTAGTGCTCTAAGCACCAGAATCTCAGTCCAGCAAAACTCTTAGGTTTAGGTTTAACTTTAGACATGGTTTTTAGATTTCATCATGCAAAATGGACTTTTTGGGAACACCTGAGGACTTTATTCAATTCCAGCCACATTTAGGGGCCAGTAGTACCCCTGGAAGTGGTGTATTTAGCAACTAAGGGCAATGTTTCTTTCCATGAAGATGAGGAGTGGGACACAATTTTAGTTAGGAGGTGTGTTGTCCTAACAGGATGTCTCCAGTATTTAGGACTGAAGGGTGCTTTTGACCCTAAGTGTGCTGTTTGTTGGCAGTGTGGCTAATGCAGCTGTCTCCAGCTCACCAGTATACGAATGAGAGAAGCTTGGAAGTGGTTTATACTTACTCAGACAGCAGCTCTGAGACAAGAGAGAAAGAAAGAAATGAAACATGCTGTTGCTTTGCACACAGATTAAAAAGCTGCTGCACACTGTTCAGCCCAGGACAGGACGTGGCAGTCTGAAAAAGAAGAAATAGAAGTAGTTTGGGACTTGGTTTCATTTCAGCTGGTGCCAAAATCAGTGTTTGTATCTGAAGGAGTGATAGCAGGTCTTCTATTCCTGCAGAACTCATTGGGATGAGAGATTTGGAAATGTGTGCTCCTTTTGCTTTGCTTAATAAAAACTCAGTTCTCAGCATCTCTCAGAGCCTCAGTTTCTTCCAAAATAAAGGGGAGACAATATTGTTTATTCCATTAATGTGGTCTTTGGGGTTGGACTTACCCCCCATCACCAGAGTTAATCATGTGGCAGTCTCTCTGGAGATAATAGAGACAGAAGACCCTCCAGAGAGCCGATGAGCCCAGCTGAGATCTGAATTGCTCTCTGGAGTTTCATCTCTGTCAAGTGGCTAAAGGAGACATTTAAGCAAAGGCACATCCCTTTTAGGTGGCTTGATTAAATGCCTGCAGGACAGTGGAATGAAATGAGATCTCCTGAGCTGCAGATGGTACTGAATTTACATGGCCTGGAGTATTTTCACAGGCCATGCAGGAATTTTGCAAGTGTAATACACGAAAGACCCTTTTCTTGGAGGCACGAAGAGAGAGCACAGTCTGCATGGTTAATCTCTCCTAGTAGCCTGTGGTTTCTGGAAGCTTATGCTAAAATTGTCATAAGGAAGAGAATTTTTTCTATTAACACACAAGCAGCATTGCATTTCCAAGTGCTAGGTGTCATTTGGGGTCATTAAGCTGCTCTTCTGCTGCAAATTTGGGGAAATTAGTGACTGACCTCATGCAAAACCAGAACTGGGATGTTGGAAATCATAATTTGTAATTAAGTGGTGCCCTGAGAACTGCAGTTAATTAGAAGGTGTTTTTATTGGAGGGGGTTTATTATTGTTGTTTTAGCTTTTTGTTTAAAGAGTCCGAAGTCTATTTCTTTTGGGAAGGCTTGCATAAGCACTTTCTAACCATTATAATGTCATTATATATGGGATTCATTACATTAGAAACATTAGGGTAGATTAAAAAGGATCTATTGGAGGCATTGGCTGAAAAAGAAAGGATAAAGACTAGTTGCAGTTTGAGCTTTTATTACGTGACTTGAAACAAATGTTGAAATATTGTATTTAAGCTAAATGTATTTGTTGGAGGTAGCATTAGGAGGGAAAGCAAAGTGGAAAATACCACTCTCACCACTAAAGAAAGAAATCACAATGCCTGGGAACAGTGTGTTAATTAGCAAACTAATTTCCTTGTACTCTAAGTGCATAACAAGTTTTAAATGCTTTCCGAATGGATGGTATCAATTGCATTTTGCCCCTTGAATGTAATTGTTTCCATGGCAATGCTGAGTTCTGCTGTACACGGATTATGTCTGTAAATCCTTCCAGTCATTTATGGGAACTCTGTATTAGTTTGGCAGCTGACCTGTATTCAGTTTATATTTTACTTTTGTTGCAGCTGTTTTACAAGCAAATGCACAAAAAGAAAAGTCACTGGAAAGGGGCCAGATCCTCAGTCCATCCCATGTGGCTTTATTTCACTGATTTTAGTGGATCTGTGCTGCTTTACATCAGTTCCTGTCCTGTTCTTACAGTTCCTGTCCTGTTCTTATTAATATGTTCTTTATATATGCAGGAAAAAGGGCCACAAAAGTCATCTCCCTGATAATAGGCCATTGTTCAGGTCACTTTTAATTTGCTGCTTGTGAGATGCTGTCAAGTAAGCTCTTATTCCTCAGGGAGAGCAGGTAATGCCAGGGCACTGCTGTAGAGCTGCTGGACGGTGCTGGGCAGCCGGAGGGGATCAAGAGGGGACCATTGCCTTCACAGAGCAGTAGACACTGCTTGCAGGGTGACCTGAGCATCCTGTTAGTGTGAGAAAAGTTATACAGTAAAAGGACTAACACACCAACAGCTTCTAGACTCTTCTAGGTTAAAGCAGCAACACATCTCCTTTTCTCTGCCAGCTGTGCCTTTTCTCCTTGACTTTTACACAAGGTGCTGTAAATACACCTTTCTCAGAATCCCTTTACCTTTGCCCATGTAAATTAGATTCTTTTTGGGTTTTTTTCTTCTGGTATCAGAAAGAATAGTCTGTGTTCAATAATTCTCTCAAAGCCCACGCTCTCTCAAACCTTGCTTAACAATGCTTAGTGTATAGACAAATGAGAGACAGCATTGTCTAAGGCCATTACTCTGGTCCCTCTAACTCAACTCTAGCCAGATTTTGTTAGCTCTTGTAATACCTGGAAAGTGTTAAGGGACTGACAGGCAGTGAAGAGCAGTTGGGAAAATGGAATTTTGGTCCAGCAGTTCAGGGTTGTTTAGTTCTTTTAGAAGAATGGAGAGAAAAAGCCTGTAAGCACAGGCAGGTGCTGGCACCATTTTTGAGTACTTACACATAGGAAAAGTGTGGAAAAATCAGTTCCTATGTTTTCCTACTCACTGCACAGATATTTCCTTCCACTCCTTCAACCCCTTCAATGCACCTTGCTGGGCCAGAAGAGCTACATTGACTCACTGGACTGCACTCTGTCTCCTGTGCACAGCCCCATCATGCACAGCCATCCTCATGTGTACTGTACATACACACACACCTGCACACACATCCTGTCTCGTGTACACACCTGGTGGGAATTTCGTGTTGAGGCTGTTTTTCTGGACTTTGGGGTTATTCAGAGATTTATCTCTAGGTGTGACTTGGAGCCTGTTGAGGTACTGAAGAAGTAACACATTTTCTTCACTGAAAGGGATGCTAACCACATCCTCCAAACCTGCATTGCACCCATGCTCTCATGAGGCTAGAGGAATCAAATACCTTACAGACTTCTTTACTAATGATCTGCTTGATTAATCACACTCTCTAAGGACCCGGTTTCTTTCAGAAAACTTTGGAAGTTCTGTTCCCAGCAGGAGGTTTCAGGCTCTGCATCTGAGAAATTTGAGACTTAGGAGAAACAGAGATAATACATTTAGAATTTCAGGAAAATAAGTTTTTGAGAGATTGAAGTTAAACTTGTA
The DNA here is from genome assembly GCA_013397755.1 of Cnemophilus loriae. Lineage (NCBI taxonomy): Eukaryota > Metazoa > Chordata > Aves > Passeriformes > Corvidae > Cnemophilus > Cnemophilus loriae. The sequence goes on along the minus strand of VZTF01003561.1, from coordinate 2,488,892 downwards.
CACATAACATGGAACATTTCAAGTTCTTGACAGAGATGACCTGAGGTATTAATGTATGAGGGACTGTGATGATGAGCTGGAAGCATCTATTCTAAATTCCTTTGAGTTTTAATCTGGGGCAGATGAGAATGTGGGAGAAAAAAGAAGAAGATTTAAAAATAACTGTGTGCCTTTTGCAGTCAATTCACTCTGCAGGAAATCTGAACAATATTCAGGAAATAGTATAACTCCCAGAAAAGCCTGTTGTTTCTAAGTGAAGCCAGTTTGGTCTTATCTACGCTGAGGAGCAAATGGGATTGACAAGCATGTAAAAGAATTGAGACAGAAAGTGTGAAACTGTGTTTGAAAGCAGAGAGAAGCTTAGAGACAATGTTAGTTTCGGTGTGATTGAGAAAGGAGAAAGGGGGAGAGGGTGGCGAAGGGTGTTCCTTGAAGGAATAGGGTCCGCATTTGGCAAAAGGAGTGAGCACCTGAGAAAGTCGAGAGAATACCAGGCTAAAAGCTAGACTTTTGTGCCAAATAACAAAAAAGTTGCTGCATATCATTAAACAGAGCATGTGACACCCACTTTGCATCGCTTCTGTGAGTGCATGAGGACAGGGAGCTTGAGCAGAGCAATGGGAGCAGTGGGAGAAAAGTCCCACAGGCTGAATACAACCCTCATGAAATAACTGTCTGGCTGAATAGTCGAATTCCTCACTGACTTGAGACAGGATGCCACTCAACTGGAAGCTAAAGGTTCAATTTCCAAAACTGCTGTGAACGGCAGTGGTACCCTGTCCACGCACAAGCTTTTCATTGCAATAGCACCGACATGTATGAATCTGGTTTTTTCCTCCTGGCTTTGGATGGGTTTTTATTTTCGTTTGTTCATTTTTAAAAGCCAGAACAAAGTTTGCATGTTTGTTTTATCCTGTGGGATTTTTTTCAGTCTGAGCAAAACTGTGCATACTTTTCAGGACGTCTTTGTGATTTCTAGGAAAGGAAAAGCCACCCCTTATGAAGCTCTCCCCTATTCCCTCATCAAAGAAGAAGGGATTTGGTGTTCAGGTAACTTTCAGATGGAAAAATTTCGGGGTTTTTTTGTGAGAAATGAGTAATGTTATGCCTTTCAAACAGCTCTGCTGCACTGAACAGTGTCTGTGTGGTAACACACATCTGTGCCTGCAGAGCTGGTCATGCCCGAGCTATAGCCAGAGCTGCAGCATCTGCTCGGGCCCAAACAA
>VZTF01003561.1:2309976-2487486 GCA_013397755.1 Cnemophilus loriae | reverse complement strand
AAAAAAAAAAAGAAGAAAGGTTTTGTTATTTTTCAACTTGGTTATTCTCTTGATTTGAGTATGCTCAGCCATCTGTTGAGGGCACAAAAAGACAGAAGCAAGTAATTAGGCAGACCAGTTGCACTCAAATAACAAATAATTGAGATTAAGTGTTTAGTGACAGTTAATAGGCTAAAAGTAATTTCTCGTTGGTAGCAAGTGCTTGTGGAAAAATTATGCACTTGTGAGGGAAAGGGTGGCTCCTGAATAAAAGGCAAACTAGAAATAGGGTCTCAAACCTGGAAAAAGAATTTTTGAGATTTTTCTCATTTGCTGTGATGGTCTGAAAGTTTCACTAGACCTGTAGGCACTCCTGAGTGTTCAGCAGAGATCTGTACACTTATTAAATGGTTGCTCTTCCTTTTTAGATGTTGTCCTTTCCCGGTACTTCTGGAAGGAGCACACACCCCAGGGTTATTCAAGACATATTTCTTCAAGAAGTCAAGTCAGGGGAAAAGTGCTTCTCACAGAGTGAATTCCCAGCTCCGTTAAAATCCAAGGCAATTTTGCTTTTGTTCAGTATTTTCTGAAAAAGAGTCCATTTAGGAAGTGGCATCCCCCAGAAACTTACGGTAAATGTACAAAATTGTAGGGTAGGTTGAGTGCTAAACCTTAAGTTTAGAAACAAGCAAAAAGGGCAGCAGATAGGCAATACTTCCGTGCCTTCCCAAAAGCCTTTTTTTCCCAGTAGTGTGTTTCTTATTGAAACTGGCATAAACCACAACCTTGAATGGACTTTTTACATGAAGTAATTGAAATAAAAGGGTATCTAGGGGTTTTTTTTGAATAGTCCTTTTTGATGAAGTAAGCCATTGTGTCATCCAGGTTTTTTTCAGAGTGGATATTAATTATTGTATTTGAGGTGGGTCTCTGCATGGCAGCATCATTGTGACCTTGTCCAGAATGTTCCAGTAACACTGGCTGTCACTTCTTAATGATTTTTAGCAAATTTACCTATCCTTAGGTTCAGAGTTGCTGGTAATATCCTCCCTGTATGGAAGGAGCATGGTGACAGTTTGTGGAAGGAAGGAACGAACATTGTGTTGGGAATTACCATCATCTGATTTAATCACCTTTACTTGTGATGTATTTGCATAACACTTTAGGAGGTGCTGGTGGGAGAAAGGCACTCCTCACTCATGCTGTTGCCAAATTCTCCAAGAGGGAACTCTCTCTACCCTGGTTTAGAGTAAACTGGACCAGCAGTTCTTGTGGAGCTGCATGTGATTTTGCAGTATATCAGACATTATCAGCTGACGGGCAAAATGACTTATCAACGTTACAGTGGCTGTACTTTGACAGGTATTCAAACTGAAAGATCAATTTACATTTTCTGAAAGGAAGGAACATGCAGTAGATTAGTTTTCAAATGGTTTTTAGTACAAGAAATGAAACTACTTACGTCAGTGATTTCTAAGGTTACATTCGTTTTTGCCGTGCTTTTTTTTCTCCCCTTCTAGATGAAATTCGTATTTGCTAAGGACTCTGGGCATTACATTAGAATAAGGAAGACTTGGATGGCAATTTTAAAAAAAATAGATATCCAAATCACTATCATAATCCTTCTGGTGCTTTGAAAATGAAAAGTAGAGTGTTTCAGGGAGATGCTTATTGGAAAGATTAGTTTTATCATGAAATTGTTACTTCAGCACATGGTTTGAGATTGACCATTACCTTAGAAAATTCACAGATGGAAATACAAGGAGAGTTGCCAGTGAAAAAGTCCTAATGGGTGAAAGAGTCCTTTCCTTGTGCACTTTTTTCCCCCTATAGTTATATATTGGCTTCACCTCAGAAAAGTAAACAATCTGTTAAAAAAGTCAAGGATGGAAAAAATAACCTAAAGCTCTATTGTAAATTTTATATATTATCTCTTTTTGTGGGCAAAGGTAATTTTACTTTTTTATTAATACTGCTAGGTAAATGTTGAAAAAACTCTAAATATTTATGAAAGAATGATTTTTAAAAATAAACTCTCTTTAAACCTAGCTATAAATATTTACATAAGAGCCTGGAGAAGAGCTCTTAGCTTTTGAATGAATATATGAACAGTATGCAATGATGTAACGATCCTGTTAAAGGGAAGGCTTTACATGCAAAAGGCAAAGACAACTCCTGTGAAGATTGTTAACGCATTGACAGCCTTAACAGAGCTGCTTTGTTACAGGTAACCCCTTGGGAAAGAGCCCATCAACATCACCTAAAATCAGAAACTATATGACAATCGAATGCTCTAAATAGGAGATCACCCTGTTTGCTTTCTTGCAGCATCACTTCACCACCTGCCTAGTTTAGTTCTAGAGGGACTTCAGCATGAACCAGTCTTTCTTTCCCTAATGGAGACTCGGTTCCTCTTACTGAAGCTCTGAAGCTATAGTCCTTCCACGTATGGAAAACTCTGATGCCCATAGCAGCGGACCTCAAAAAAGTACATCAGTGGCTATGTACTCATTTCCATTCCTTATATGGAGACACATATTTTGGAAGACTTCTAACGCTGTAGTCTTTCATTGTGTTTACTCATTTACTCCGATTCCATTTCAATTTGATTTGGGACAATATAGAGATTTTCTTGAGTAAAACCTAAATATTTCCATCGGGAACCTGTTATCCTGTGTTAATAAAAAAACAAAAAACTGAAGTTAAAGGAAAGTGGGTTTGGAAGTTCAGAGTCATATAGTTAATTTCTGTGTCAACATAGTGGGTTTTGTGTTGAAAGGGTATAACTGAAACTTCAGCAGAAAGGGATGAAAGGATAGTGCCAGTGTCCCTTTAAATATCTCACACAGGTTGCACGAAAGCAGGATTATATCGGTCTCAGGATGCCAAGGTTTTATTTATAAAAATAAATTCTTCCAGAAAATATCCCAAGCTGGTGTCGTGTTGTTGAGTGCAAATGGCTCCATTAGCAGTTAGAGGCGGTTGTACATATGTCCATCCATCTGCCTTATGACTTTGTATCTGAGGAGAGGGCTGTGTGTTAGTTACTTATGTAAAAGCCTGATTTTAATGTGTGTAAAGAAAAGGATTGCAGGCAGTGATGATATACTTGGCTAAAAGCACTCATTGCTGTAGACACACTTGTCCCTGGGCAGGATGAATCAGAGTTAAGACCAGGCCATAAAATGGATTTAACAGAATTATGGATGTGTTCTCTTTCAATTTTTTTCTTCAGTCAATCCTACAATTTTCGTATATAACTAGAGCATCTTTTAAATTGGCAAAGGAACTCTTTTCTTTGAGTGGGTTGGTCTGTTTGTCTTGCACAAGGCACTGAAGTATTCTCACTGGAGTGGGTAAAATGCTGCAAAATGGCATTTGCATATTCTTGCTGCAGTTCTGTTGCAGCTCCTTTTGCCTAAACCGGAGGCTGCTTTTTATTTGCCACAGGTAAAAATTTTGCTTTTGGCAGTGAGTCAAGTGTGAGATGATGCAGATTCAAATCTTAGTGGCACTTTGTGCCAAGTCTCTGCAAGAGCCTAGAATTTATAATAGTAAGCTACCATTGCAGCTGTAGGAATAGAAGTACTTTACTTGATGAGGAGGGGTTACTGTTGTGAAAACATGTTGTTTATTCGTTTCTTACTATTTCTCTGTGGAGAAAATTTCAGTCTTCCAGTTAGAGAGGAAAGATACAGATATGTAAGACAGATGCAACTCCAATGTAACACATTGCGAGTAGCAAATGACTACTTTGAAAATGTCTCAAATTCTACATTGTGTGAAAAATCTTCCTTATAGCCATCTGACAAGCATGCATGGAATTGGGCTTGAAAATATATTCTGATTTCCAATGGTAGCTGAGAGAAAGGAGATAAAATTACAGCTAATGTTATTTTCTGTTTGTAATCCAAGCTTCCTATGCTGAGTAGTGTTTGTTCCAGCAGCCTGAGAAGGCACAGACATGAGCCAGTTTGCTTCATTTGGTGGTTTATTTCCACAAAGTTTTTGTACCTACATCTCTGATTCAGCTTCTATTCTGCAGTCCTTTTCAGGAGAATATCTGAGCTGGAGTACAAATTTTAGCTATTGGACAGTCATTATTAATCAAGATAAACTATGTTTTCTTCCAAAGATTTCCCCTCATGCCCTGTGCTTTTTGGAGACATAAAGCTTCTGGGGAAATACCTTGCATACTCTCTTTCAGCAATTTCTATTTTTTCAGTTATGAACTGATTTTGCAACGGTGGAGAAGACAAACAACTCTGTGGAAAGTGTTCTTGCCAGTGGTTATCTTGCCTGCATCCTTCCCTGTTTGACATGGCCTTTGTCTTCCTTTCCCTAAACCAAATGGAGTTTGCCTTCATCTCTTATGCCCAGCATTGCCAGATGGCAGCCTTCTTTCGTTGTTTATAAAATCTGCTTCTTGCCTGGTCGTATCTCTCTGGCTGGCTGGCTGGCCAATTCAGCTGTTTGTAAGCTTCTCCATAAAGTGGAGTTTATCTTGCTTTAGGAAACAAAAGAGATAAATCCTCCCTTTTTGCAGGAATACAGGTTACTAACCTGTATTCATGGCAACTTCACCCAACTCCGCCCAACCAGGAAGATGGTTCCCTGCTGTTAATAATCTTTTATGTGGTGTGTGGTCTTCCTTTTGAAAAAATCAACAAAACAAAAAATCCCAAAAGTTAACCCAAAATTATCTGATGTTTCCCCCTCTTATTCATTCTTAATTGCTCCTCCTAATCTGTTGCATCTCTCTTGTAAAAAAAAGGAAGAAAATTTAATGTGATGGAACGGACTTTGCTAAATACGTTGTTAATTTTAGTATAGGTGCTAAATATACCGATGTCTTCCAGTTGATTTTTTCCTGACTCTGGCCACACTAAGATGTCTGCTACTTGTAGCACCACAGAACTCCCCTCCATCAGACCGATTCAAAATCGATTCTATGAATCCAAGCCAAATACAATATAACAGGCAAGCTGCAGATAAAATGTGGAATGAGCATGCAGGATTGCCAGCTGTGGCACTTAAATTGTTCAAATATGTTCACCTCTCCACTTGCTCCATCCTCATGATGAAATATTTGCTTGGAATACTTTCAGAAAAGATGCTCTCCTCTCAATCCTAAATGTATTGGTTTTTTTCATTTCACTTACCAGCAGTTTGAACTAGTTAAAGCTCTTCTAATTGCAGCTGTGATGCTTCGTGTTGTCACTGATTTCTGTAAAGAAGGTGCTGTGGCTGGTCTGTGCTTCCCATGACTGACCACGGCATCTCCTGGCCATCAAGGAAAACCTTGGCAGAAAAGAGAGGGAGCTGGCCTGGGGCCATGGCTTTGTTAACTGACAGAAGTAAAGGATCTATGGTGGCCCCACAGGCCACCTAAACCTTAAAATTTGTGCAGATTGGCTTTGCCCTGCCCAGGTAGCTCTGAACCTGAGAAGTCCCAAAGCATGTGTCCAGGTGAGCCCAGGGCAGTAGTGGTTTTCAATGAACTGAGAAGCACTCAACTTGTGGGCTTTCCTTTCTGAGAAGAACTTCCCAATTCCCAGTGTGGTAGCTATTTTTGGGTTGGTTTCTGCTCTTCTTGGTGATTTTCCAAGCAGCAGCTTTGAAAGCTTCTCTTTTACTTTTCAGAGGACCTTTTTAAAAAGTAGCGTACAGACCAGAAAAAAACCAAAAACAAAAACACAAAAACACAAAACACAAAAATAGTCCAAAGCCAAGATGATTGTATTCTGCTCGGCACTAGTTAATAATGATAATGATAATAATAGTTATAAAAATAGTGGTAATTTCAAGTGAATTTATGTGCAAACTCATCCATGTATGTTGGAATCTATTTTGTGACAACACTTCTGGTAATATTTCAGAACTTGCATCTTTAGAAAGAAAAAACAAATTAATTTATTTAAATGTTCAGAAGTGTAATTGTAACAGCCTTTCTGCATTAGTTGTCCCTAATGAGAACAAACTGTCATTGTCATCGTTTCCAGGCAACTACCAAGGAATACTTAACCTTACATGGGGGTCTCGCAAACCGCACATTATGCCAGGTAAAGCATGTCTTTGAAAAGAAACTAGCTCAAGAGATCACATAGGAACATTTTATTTAGTCTTCTTTTTAATTAGTTCTTTTTTCTTATTTTCAGGGCAATTATTTTTCTGTCAAAGACTTGCTTTCCTCTTAACTAGGAAAATCAAATAAAACATGATTTTCACATTCTATTTTTAATATTTAACAAGCCAAGAAGTACTCTGGACTGCAGTGGTTACTGTGGGGTCATTTGGAAAGATTTTGACAGCTTGAGAGCATTCCCTCTTGATGAAAATGGGAAGAGCCAGTAAGAGAAGAATGATGGGCAATTTTAGAGGCTTCCACAGAGACTGGAACCTCATTATGCATCATGCATACTGCAAATGCCCATCTCTCTTAACAGACTACAGCCTGAATAAATAAGAAATTGATGGAGAAAGGAGGGTACAGCAACGAGCGGCACAATGTGCAACAGGGGGCTCTCCACCCAAGTCCCAGACAGAATCTCATGAACTGAGGGAGATGACAAAAAATTAATCCAGTCTGGCAGTGACTGAAATTGCTTTTCACTTATTAAGTGAAAAAACATATATATGGCGTTGAACTTTACTTTGCTTCACGTCTGGCAGCATCTTAAACCAATTTTTGTGGTTATATTAGAATTTGATCATCACCACATTTTCTATCCACACTTCTAAACAGTGCTTGATGAATAAATTGGCAAATAACTGGAATCTTTCTTTGGCAACTCACTCAAGTTTACATTTCCTCATCACGACACTGTTCACTTTGAAAGCTGTTATTACTTGGTGTAAAGAGCAGATTAAGCTATAAAATAGAATGCAATGAACAAACCCTACTTACTTTTTACAACCACAGTCCGAGGAGTTCAAGGTCCAGTATGTTTTCTTACCCAGTTCCCTCAGCCTCCAGGGAATGTAGAGGAAAAGCAGATAAAGGTTCATGAGAAGATATCCTTATTGATAGTCATGGAAAAGTTATAATAATTGATGTGCTTTTGTAGCAAGAGAAAAATTTCTAATGGAAACAAGTTCACCAAATCTAAAGTCAAAACAGCGCTGCTCTCTTGACCTGTGCAGAAATGGGCTTTATTGTCTTATCTTTGCCAATACACAGATGAAATTCTTTTTTCTTCTAGCAAAAGAAAGTCATGTAAGGCCTGCACAGTATAGCCTAAATTGAGAAAGATATTTGTCACTTTTTTGACAATAATTCACACAGACTCCAAGACAAATGTACTTCTGAGCAGTGACTCCGTGGACAATAAAGCAAACACTCTCGACTACCTACCAGGCAATCCATCTTTTTAAATCATGTCAGCAGGCTTCAAATTGTTCACTAAGCTTTATTGTTTCATAGAGAAGGAAATAATTTGTGGTGAAATACACTGAGCCATTGAACTTTGCAATTGTTTATTACTTGGTCTTGATTTCTTGTGCACTGCTGCTTCATCACTTACCTATCATTTGTTTTGGATGACGTGGTTTATCTTCTCTTCAAAACTGTCTGGATTGCATAGGTAAATTTGTAAACTGAACTGCTTAGGCCTTCTGCTTGTAACAGCATCCACCTACTCTTTGTAAAACCTGCAATAGTGCTGTGTGTGCGATTTCGTAGGCAAGGTGAGAGTTCTTTCTTCTATCAAGAAAATATAAGTTTATGAAGCCTGATGGGAAGCTTGCTGGCTTTTGTTTGAACTGGAAGACTGATGAACAGACTTTCTGGGAAGTGAGAAGGTACAGGCAACATAGCAGATGGATACAAAGCAGTCGAAGTGGCAAGTAAAGTAGGCTTTGTGCCATAAATGACATCTTATGGTATAAGAACTACTCAGATAGGGGTCATTTCTGTGTCATGAGGGAGAGAGAGGCGACTGCCTCTCTGCTAAGTCTGCTGTAATTTCTGTTGTTATTGCTGTTATAAATGGGTGTCCTAATTAGAACTGAGGGAATTTATGGGCAGATATGAAAATGTGGTTACTATAGTTACCAGGTGCTCCAGCTCAGTCAGGAAATGTGGCTAATATAATGATAGCCCAAGGGTAAACACATGAGGTAAATGATGACCAAGCTCCCCTGCTTCAGGAGAAAATATTTTTCTTCACAATGTTTTTGGTGGCTTATTTGCCAAACTAACATCTACCACTAGAATTCCTTTTCCATCCTTCCCTTTCTTGCAATGGACTGGTTTTGGTTAGACTATGAGGAGTTTTGGGGAAAAGAAAGTGCAGAATGAAGTAGCATTTAGAGGAAGGATAAAGATCTATTTGCCTGTCTGTCAAAGCTCTCTGCTGAAATCCCTCCACATTCCTCTGTACATACATTAGACAGCAAGGTGAAATACGTGTCTTTTCACAAGTTCAGAAAGAAAACTTTTTTGTGTCTGTATTTTTTTTGTTTATGACCCTAATTCCGGCAGTGACCCTCGATCTCATGACAGCCTGTGGACAGGGAAGGAGGAGCAAGGCAGGTAGCCATTGACAGGGAGAATCCCATGAGAAAAATGTCATCTCAGAGGGATCAAACCCCACAGAAGTGGTTGGAGTGGGCTCTTGCTTGGTGCTGCCTACAGTCAGGGTCCATGTAGGTTGTTCCATTTGTTACAAGGAAAGGAAGAATAGTGAAGTCAGACTAATTTCTGCTGCAGTTTCTCTGGAGTCAACAAGATGTCACTACCGATTGTTTTGACATAGATTTTTTTGGGCCTGAGTAATTACCTGTCCTTTAGAAAAAAAGAAAACACGTGAGGAGACAGAAAATCAGAACAGCTGCTGCTAAGGGAGCTGATCCTCACCACCTTAAACAGCGCTGACCATGAGTTGTTCTCTGGTTTTGGAGGGGGCATGCAAGAGGAGAAAAAAGCCTGAAGGATCTATATCCTGCTCAGCCAGAGATAAACTGCATCTATACTCATCAGTATCCAGCATGTTGCCTGATGTTACTGGTTGATGGAGGCTAAAAAATTATTGCTCTGTGATTCCTTTGCTCTCTATGACTGTAGGGCTGGACTCCAGTGACCTACACAGAAGCAGAGCCACAGCTGCAGCAATGAGAAGGTCAGTGTAAGGACTGTCATCGGCCATACAAGTTACAGATCCTTTCTAGGGTTTGCTGCAGGCCGATGAAGGAAAATTTTGAAGTTGGAGAACATTGCCTATCTAGTTTAGTCTCAGATATCTTGCTGAAGTGCCTTAATCAGACACCATGACCTCATTCTTGAGCCTTAGAGAGAGACAAGAGCTCGAGAGAAGTTTGTTTCCTGCATCCTGGCATTCTGCCTCCCCCTCAGCAAAAAATGCAAAAAAGGCTTTGAGTGTGATGGACTCAGGGTCTTAGTCACAGTCATTGCTGTCTTGATGAACTTGACCATCCTGAATGGTTTAAATTACTTTGAACGATGGATTTTATCCATTAGCAAGAAGATGATATACCAGCTCTGTCACTAGCCTTCCCACAGGAGGATTTAAATGTGCTGAGGTGCAGTGTCTGGGCTTCAACATTAGTGGTGTTTTATAAAATGAAGCAAAGTGCTCATGAAAAGGCATCCAGTCAGGTAGTGTTTCCATTCTGGAGTGCTTTGCCAGTGCCAAATACAGTTGAATTAGGTTGTCAGTGGGAGTAACCAGTCAGAAATTACACATGGACCTATGTACGCACATGAGATTCTGCTTTGCTGCGGGCTACAGGCATCACTGTGGCTGCGCAGGGCTCATCTGCAATAGCCTGCCCTCCTGTGCAGAGGAGGATACTGAGCTCTTCCTCTTGGAAGATGGTTCTTCACTGAGTGTCCTGGGGAATGAGTGTAAACTTCGTGGCCTTTTGTTATAGTCTAGCTGCTGTTCCCTCTTGTCTGCTGCTTGCAGCGAGGCACAGGTTGTCTGTCCCATTGCAGCTTGTCCTTCCTGCAGTAGGCTTACAGCCTTGTCCAAACAAAAGAAATAGAAAATACCTAGAAAAGAAGACTTTCCAAATGGCTAGGAAGGGGGGGAGAGAGCAGTTTACATAAGCACTAGTGATGAGAATGAGGTTGCTTATACTTTTCTTGGGATACAAAAGATACCAGGGAAATTAAATAGCCTTTAAAGATGCCTGTTGTTTTAGTATTGCTTAGACTACTGCTCTGCCCTAGTATAGCATATTTCCATCTCTTTAACTTTAGAAGCTGAAGAAAGCTTCAGTGCCCTGGGAGCTTGGGTTTCTCAGCACGGCATCTCTGGGCTGTGCCATCATAGCCTGGATGGGACACAAATGGACAGACACCATTAATCCAGGTGTTTCCCTGCTCAGTGAAAGTGTTCCAAGCAGACCTTCAGGATTTGTCTTCTCTGGGCCTGTTATTTGTTTGATCTCTGTATGGCTTAAGAGAATGAGAATCCCATCCTACTCTCTCTTCTGGGTGCCTCCTACACTCTGTACTAGTCAAGGTCTTCATAGCTTATATGTGCATTTGAATTTTTGGTCAGGTTTAAAAATTGTGTGTTTTCCCCCACACCCGGGCTAAAAGAAATTTAAGTCTACTTGTTTATGTTGGGTTTCAATTTTGCAAAATGTTAGCACTGACTCTTTTGAACTTTTTAGGATCTTGAGTATAAATGAATTCAGCAGCAGCATTAATACGTATATTTTGCAGGAGGGATAGTGAGGGGACAAAATTCTTCAAAAATGCTCAAATAGAGAAATTGTGCTTGGCCATAGGAGTTCTCAGTGATCCGTGCCCTTGTGACAGCACCAGAGAAATCCCATCTTCTTCACCTCATTAAGACCAAGGGCAACTGCTATGTGCTGAATCTCTGAAAAAATGTGAAACTCGGTGCTTCAGACCTGCCTTTCTTTATGAAGGTGATTACATAGACTTCCTCCCTCCATGAATTAATAGTGTTAGAGATACTCTGCTCACAAAGCTGATTTTCTCTTTGCTGCAAGAATGCAGCACACAGCCTTTGCCTGGTGATAAGCCTCTCCCTAATTGCCTGGGCTAGTTCCACTGTTTGAATTTTGGATTGGGCAGGTGGCTTGAGCCAATTTTTTTTGCTTTGACGTTTTAGCAAGGCCCAGCTGCCAGGCTGGGTTAGCTGTGAAAACACTCTTCCGTAAGGCTTGGCTATTTATCTTAGCCACATCTTTAATGCCAAAACAGTCCAGGAGCATCTAGCTCTCCTGTGGTCTATCAGCCTTGAAATAGAGCCATGGCTCAGAGTAAAGAGCCGACAGAAGCACTTTTCTTCTGTACAGTTTCTATACATTTGCTCTTGCAGAATTTTTTTGGAAGGGCAGTTTACGTATCAGCCCGAACAGAATTCCAGCTGTCTATTTTTCCCTTTGGAAGGCAAAATCCAAGAGCCCTTCAGTTTTTCAGGACACAGAAAATGTGCTTTTTCTCTGATAGCTGAGCTGCTATAATAATACTGTGGGCAAAGTTTACTATTAGAAGTCAGTAAGACAGATTTGCAACCTGACAAATTTTCTGGGTTGGCCTGGAGTACAGGCTGACAAGCCTGATCACTGAGATTGGATAAGTACATACCTCATTTTCACACCTCATGTTAGCACCAGGATAAACAAGACTAATTTTGAAAAGCAGTAGAGCTAGCTGGAAAATGAACTCCCATCTCTTAAAGTGTTCAAATCTCAACACCTTTTGTCTTTTGACTTCAGCTAGAGATAAGGACACTGCAAAGTCCTCCCTCACATCTTCTAACATCTGCTTTTTCTCATGTTTTTTGGGCCACATCTATTCTTCAGCTGGAAGATGGAGTTCCTATTGAGCAGTGTTTTCAAAATCTAGCCAGTTCATGCTGCAGATGTGCTTAAAGATCAGTGATGTTGAAAAGCACTGTAAGTCTGGGATGTGGTTGTTTGGATGCACAGAATAACACTGAGAAAGCCAAGAGCTGTGCAGGGCTCCTGCAGCCATGGTAAGGACTTCGTGCAATGTATAAGCTGTTACGAGATTGCAAAGTGACATTCTTCCTCGCCTTCTGAAAATTTCGTGAAGAAACGAGCTCAGGAGCACTCAGATATCTTTTTCTGCAGTCTCTCCCCTTCAATATACAATTTTAGAATTCTTTCACCAATTTTAACCAAGTTTAACACAATAGTGCACAAAAGTAATTAAGCTCCCGCGAGAAAGGCAGTCAGATGTCAAGAGATTGAGACCCCATACTGGTCCCACCAAAATAGCACCCCAATTGCAGTGAAGCAGCATTGTTCAGCAGCACTGTGACAGTAAGAAAACTTACATTTTATTAGACCTGATTTTATTAGACCTCCATCCAGCAGGGTGAAACTATGCAGAAATACAAATTTTCAATGATGTTACTCCTCATTGAATAATGACTTGTTTTCAGAAAAGATTATAAAAAAACAAGTGAAAACATCTTAAAATAATAGTATAAATATCATTTATGACAGTGCAATAACTATGAGGTAATGCATTTGCATGAACTATGAAATCAGGCATTCACTTACGGGTGCATCATAGAATTTCTCCTGAAACACACCAAAATATTTCACTTTCAGTTTGTTAAGATTAATGACTGCTTAGAGCTCTCTGTAAGCAATAGCCAGTGATGTGTAGCTCTATATCAGGCTGTGCAGTTTCTCCTTTTAACCACAAACCAGCAACCCTTCCCCTATGTGTGCAAATCAGATTTAAATTCAGCAACATGGAGGCACCTAGAACATGATAGCAGACAAAGCAGCAGCATCTCTGTAAAATGTTAGCCACCTCACTTGGCAATGGAGGAACTGGGAAAGGATTGGTAACTACCATCTGTAGAGGTTACTTTTTCAGGTAGAGTTGTGTTTTGGGGTAGCTTAATGTATGCGATAAAAGGGTAGAACAGTATAGGATGGTGATCCTTAAAGAATGGGCCAGCTTTTCAATGTTTCAAGTTGAAGAAAGTAAATGGTGGATGGCATGTGAGGAAGTGAGCACTGTCAGGGCTCCCGTCAGCTGTGGGCAACATCTGCGCTCATAGATTGAACAGTAGCAGAGAGCAGGTTTTGGTTCTCAGGCCAGCTGGCAGGACTTGACCTTGTCCACACTGTTAAACTCTTTCAGCTGAGCCGCATGCCCACATGGAAGCTGCCTGTTGGACATAATTCCTAGGTTGTGCTAATGGCAGAATTTGGGAAATGCTTTGTTGGCACAGGAGCAGCATGCTGGAGCTGATCAGCAGACGTAGCGTAGCCGACTGTCAGGCTCCTGTGCACAGAAGTGGTGCCTGGCATGGTGTGTTTGACTTGTGCAGCTTCAGCCCTTCTGTCTATCCCTGGATTCTTGTATTTACAGTCTGTTGTTTCAGAGGTCAGAATTATCATACGTGCAGAATTTTGGTGAGGTGCAAGAAGCACTTAATGTCTGAAAGTGCCTTAAACTCTTCCCTGACTTTCTGAACCCTACTCAGGCAAATCGTCATTAGCCCTATTAATGACATGAGATGCCAGTGGAACCATGAATTTGGTTTGCAATAGTGACAACTCCTGTTCTGTGAGTCATACTTGTGTCACTAAGCTGTGACCCTTTGGAGCTGGCAGTCCCTCTGCCACTGGGAGAGGGTAAGTGCTTTAGGAAAGCTTACAGGTAGTATGGAATAGCATCATCAAGCAGATGGTTTCTGGCTGCCCCAGTCAAACAGTTGTCTTTCAAGACATGTCCTAGATTTTAACCTATTGAACAAGAACAGAACAAATCAAATGGAAAACGCACAGTTCACTGCTCTCAGTTTTGATAGCATCAGGAAGGTCAATCAAAGATTAATGCGTGTAACTGTTTTCTAAGCCTATCTTTAATGCTTTTAGCTTGGTTTCCAAAGGAAATAGGGTGCATGTAGTAACCGTCTTCTGGTTTTTTTTTCTCCTTCCCAGTCATTCTTAATCTGAACAAATCTGACAAGTATGTCAATTCTCACAAGTTTTGTCTATCCAAGTATAGGAGAGAGTCTCTGTCAGTGAAGAAAGATGGTACTTAAGCTCAGGGAATGACAAGCAGGGATTGCACAAGAAAGAGCAGTTCTATAAACATCACAGCTGAAGGAAGAGCTGCTTCCTGAGTTTTCTCCATCAGCAGAGATCTGTAATAAAATAGGGCTCGAAAACTGCCTTGTGGTTACTCTCCATCACATCTCAGTCTCTTTTTCGGAGTAAACTTTGTGAATGGGACAAGGTTGATAAAAGCTGCTTGGGAAGGTAGGGCTGGTGTTTGCAACTCTGCCTTGGTTGATAAGAGTGGTAGTTGCTTGAAAAAGAGGGTGATATCATCTGGCTTTGCTACCTAGATGGAGCACTCTGCACAAGCTGCAAAGAGATCCTGCTGCCTGGCCCTGCAAAATGCCATGTGCTCAGAAAACTGTGCACACTGCAACTTGTTCTTAGTGCTAACAGACAAGAACAAATAGGTGTGCTTTGCCTGGAATGAGAGATTTGCATATTAGAATATTTTGAATGTGCCCTGTCATTTATGTGACTTTTTGTGCTTGATTTAGAATAACAGCCTAAGTGCAAGTCTGGGGTAACAGAGCTGCATGCAAAACCCCAGATAGCTTTCAGGGAGGGAGAAGGCAGTAGTCAGAGGTATGGTTTATAATCCAATTTCTTCTAAATATTCTCTTCCTTTGTTTCTTTCCATGTATGTCTCAGCTTTTTCAGTGCCTCCCAACCACCTTCTATTTCTGTCTTTTTCTGTGAACCCCATTGCTGCTCACTGTGTATTTTTTCTCCCCTCTCTTCTTCCCCATTACTTTATTATTCCAGATAAATCTCATTTATCTCTTTTCAGCCTTCTTGGTCCATTTAACTCTTGCCTGAGACTGTTCCTTTTCTTCCCCCACCCTGCTCTGTATTTTGTCATATTTGTCTCTGCTGATTCTGCCAGAATGCAAACACCATGACTCAGGTGGATAGCAGATGTCCCTGGGCACTGAAGAGACCCTTCATTTGATGG
The DNA here is from genome assembly GCA_013397755.1 of Cnemophilus loriae. NCBI lineage: Eukaryota > Metazoa > Chordata > Aves > Passeriformes > Corvidae > Cnemophilus > Cnemophilus loriae. The sequence goes on along the minus strand of VZTF01003561.1, from coordinate 2,472,500 downwards.
CAACTAGAGATGAGCTTGAGTATCTGTATTCCGATTAAAACAGTGTTGCATCTTTCCCCATCATGGCCTGACTCTTCTGCAGCCCTAAGGGAGGTGGAGAATTGGGTGTCATTAGGATTAGTTGCCTCGAACTGGAAACAGCAGAGCTGAACTCTGTTGGAGCAGCACTGTAGCTACCCAGCGTCATTTGACACAAGCCATGTGTGTTTGCAGTAGGCTGAACCCAGCAATGCTGAACCAGGGCAGTGGAAATGAGCACTTGCTCTCAGCTATTTCAGTTTGCTATTATTTTGGACCATTGACTATGAATGAAGTTCAAGCCAAATTGAACACGAATCACCTAGAGCTGCGTGTGAAAAGCCTCAGATAAATTAGCTGTAGAGCCTCAAGCCTCACACAGCTTAAGTGAGCCATCATTGCATATCTGCCCCTAAATGCCAGCGCTGCTCCTCCTGCCTCCATGTGGCTGCACGTTTGAGAGCACATAGCCTTGGCAAGGCTGGATTGCCACCCTACACTCAAACGCTGCCTATATGGATTGCCTTCCTCTGTGGCACTTTGTAAGCAAGCAGAGCAACTGCTGAAACCTAATAGGACTTGTGGCAGTGGGAACTGATGTTTGTTCTGTCTCCAGCGGCACGCAGGTAGCAATGGGGAGTTCTTTCTGCATCGTCCTTTAGGTGACCTTTCTCCTTCACACCCAAGGAAGGCTCATTCTGCTGGTTACTCATCAGCAGTTGCAGGAGGGCTCTGAAATTACAGGCATCAGCCATAAGGACTTCTTTTCAACCCATTTCTGCAGGGGGAGCTCGGGGGGCCACAGTAAAAAGAGATGCAGGAGCTTGCATGGGAAATTTTGGAGGACTACTTGGCTTCTCTTCCAGACCCCGGAGCTGTGTGGCTTTGTGCGTCTGTCAGTAATCAGGAGCGGGAAAGAGACTCTCTCTCTAATTGTCCGTCTAATTTTCTTTAATTGAGGAAATGGCTCTTTTTGTGGACATTTCTCTCCCTTGGGCAGGTTAATGCTACGAAGGGGTGCTTTGGGCATCTTGTGCAGTGCTTGAATGAATGGGAGGAAAAGTGCCTCTGGCTGCACAGCATTTATTCATTGCCTCCTCCTTGAGAGGGAGGTTAGTGTATCACAGCATGATTAAGGGCAAGAGAATCTTACCCTAAATCAGAGAAAGATTGGGAAGAAATTAAAATTTACTTCCTCAGGCCGTATATTTCTTTTTTTTTCTCACTGCTGTCTTTCCTCCATCGCGGAGCTCTAGCATTGTTGGCACGTACAATCTAATGGGTACACCAGGGCCAGCAGCTTGATGGATTTCAATGTCACAGAGAGAGTACTGAGTGAAGCACATAGGGGAAAAAGAGAGAAAAGAAAAGATCCTTGGATTTCATTGCACAAATAAATGTCAGAATGAAACAGGTCTGGCATGTCTTCAGCTCCCTGCTACCCAAAGTCAATCACACTGAAATGCTCATATAAGCAAGAAATACTGTGCAGCTCTGGCACGGGTGAAATATCAGGTCTAGAACAAACCTTTTTGACCACTTAAATGCTGCTTAAAACTGAAGAATAGACTTAGCAACACTTCAGTGGAGGCTGGAACTCTTCACCCAAACTCATAGCGAGGGTAATTAGTACTGCAGTTTGTCAAGCCTGGATTGGAGGGGTGATGCTGAGCTATGGGATCCCAACTGAAGCTTTCCTTACCCCCTTTAAGTGCTGTGCATTGAACACAAAAGGTGTGTGTCTTACGCTGTGCCATCACCAGTCTTCATCCTATTTTTTTCTTTTTTGTGCAGTGCATGTCCATATTTCCCATGGTGAGCCCAGGTATTCCCAGCTCTTACAGCTAGGACCTCGGAGAAAAAGAGCAGGAGCACATCTCTCAAAGGAAAGGCAAAGGTGACTTGGCACCTCCACGTGTTGCTGGCTGAAATGGAGGTAAGGGCATGGTTGTAGAATTTAGCAATGTGTAGCGAAATCAGGTCATAAACATGTCCACCTCCAGATGTGCTGTTTGCAGTGCTGTTATGTGACAGCAGCTCAGGTCAGCTCTTCTCAGGAAAGATTTCGCCTGGACTTACTTGACTCAGGAGACCAGTTATTGCTGTTTAATAGCTTTTACTGGAAACCCAGTAAGTAGAAATAGTCTGGGTTTGCTTTGCTTCGTCCTTTTTCCTCACCACTTTCCACAGGCAGGCTCTCATACCATTTGGAGCAAAACACTGGCTCTTCAAGGTAAATGAAAAAAAGCAAAGTTTAGAAGTACAAAAAGTCTTTCTTTGTGGAATAAATATGCTTTAAGACCCACCAAAAATATTTTTGAGATTTAAATCACAGAATCATAGAATATTTGTGTTGGAAGGGACCCACGAGGATAATCAAATTCCAACTCCTAGCCCAGCACGGGGCAACCCAAGAATCATAGCATGTACCTGAGACCATTGTCCAAACACTTCTTGAACTCTGTCAGGCTTGGTGCTGTGACCACTTCCCTGAGGATCCTGTTCCAGCGCCCGACCACACTGTAGGTGAAGAACCTTTTCCTAATATCCAACCTAAACCTCCCCTGACACAACTTCAGGTGATTCCCTCGGGTCGCCTGGTCGCTACAGAGATCAGTGCCTGCCCCTCCTCTTCCCCTCATGAGGAAGTTGTAATTGCAGTGAGGTCTCTCCTTAATCTCCTCTTCTCCAGGAAAAACAAACCAATGACCTCCACCAGTCCTTGTATGGCTTTCCCTTTGGGCCTTTCACTGTCTTCTTGCCCTCCTTTGGATACTCTCTGATAGCTCAATATCTTTCTTACATTGTGGCACCCAGAACTGCCCCCAGCCCTCGAGGTGAGGCTGCCCCAGTGCAGAGCAGAGAGGAACAATCCCCTCCCTTGCCCGCCTGGCGATGCTGTGCCTGATGCCCCAAATGTCAAGGCTGGAAGAGACCTTTGAGATCATCAAGTCCAACTGTCCCCCCAGCACTGCCACTGTAGCCCTTAAACCACAAAACACATCATTCAGTGCCAGATCTGGACGCCTCTTAAACACCTCTCTGCAGAGCCTCTCTGCCTTTTAGTTATAATATTGCTTGTTGCAGCACAATCTCTTGTGCTTGTAGAGTCTTTCTAGAATCTGCAAAAAGCACAAAGCAACAAAATATTCACTAAGCATCCTGGGAAAGGGTGCACTTGTGGCCAGGTCTAGGTGGCAAAGATCTTTTCTTCCTTCATTAGTTCCTCCATTTCTGCAGGCACTACAAGGTGGCTTAGCACATCCACTGCTGTCTGGAAATAGTCTAATCTTTATTTGCCAAAATGATAGCTTAAAACTAGAAACTAGCCTAAGAGGCATCATGTCAATTGAACAAATAATCCTGACAGTTTCCATGGCTCCTGCAAGGCTTTTCTTATTTAAAATAATAATAATAAAAATAAAGCTGAAAGCAAGCACTGAATCTTTGTGTAACCCAGTGAGGGCACAGACAATAAAATTGCTTTATATGTGTCCCTCTCTTACCCTTACCTTTCTTCAAAGTATCAAAAAAAAAAGAGGAAAGCGATGAAACCAAATACTTTATAGACCATATAATGTAACACATCATCATGGTGAGGTTTCTCTCACTGATGCCAGGCTGCCATGTAAGGTGAGGGCTGTGTCCTGTATGCAGCTTCTGAGCTGCTACTTGAAAATTTGGTTTAGTTAATGTGGTACAGATGTCTGGAGTTTCTTGCACGTTAATGTCCTTGGGAGTTGTTTCATATACAATACTACAGTATAAAAATCAAGTCATTAACCATTTGGGATAGAAATCTCAGCTCTGAAGTGTCATTAGTACAAAACCTTAATGCAGAACAAAACTGTATGAATAACTTGGTTTGGTTGGTTTGTGTTATTCCTTTTGCTTTACAGGACAAAAAGGGGAAACAAGGTAATTAAAACCTCTGGTTGTTCTTATTGAAAGAAAAGACTTTATTTGACCTAAATAACTGAATTTTTTTAGTTGTAAACATATAATTTATCTCTAAATTGAAATTCTATTTGCAGTGATAGAAGCATTGAGTGGAAAACAACCTCCTAACTCTTCAAATATACCTTAAAAAATGGGCACTTGCAGAACTCACTCCTATCTTCTTACCTCTGTCTCTAGTTTCAGTCAGGATCATCATGAATTTGCCATGTTGACTGTATGGGACACCTGAGAGGGCCTGGCATTTTTAGGAAAAGCGTGGCATATCACAGAAGTCATTCTTTCAAAGGGGCTTGTATTCACCTGGTTATACTTTTAAAGTAATTATCTTCCGAGTTTCTTTGACTGTACACTTATTCTTCTTGTTCTTTCCTTTGGAAGATAAATATCCATTAAAAACATGTACACACTATATGGGAACAGAGCAATAGCTTCCCATGAGGTCTTGAAATCCTTCATAAAGTGTTTGCCCTCAAGCTGTCTGATGTGTTTTGCTGGGATTATTCTTTGCTGTCTGTAACATCATTGCTACTGAATCCCTGGATGCCTCAAATGTGGCACTCTGGGACACGAGAGGTGAGGGGATATTTCATGCTCTTCTGGAAGCTGTTTTGGTGTGAAAAGAAATGGGCTAGATTTACCCATTTCCACTATTTTATGATCCTGTGTATAGGAAAAGAGGTTGCTGACAGCACAGCTCAAGAGAAAAATATGTTCCTCAGTAATGCATCCCTTCAACATTGGGCAAGAGTAGGATTGAGGACATTTCCATGAACTTGTTAACAAATTACCTTCAGAAGAGAGACATGTTATGTCTATGTTTCTCTTCCTCATCAGTGGAGAAACTTTAAGGCTTGTTTGTTTGGTTTTTTTAAAATCTGAATTTGGACAGAAAGTACTCTGGCATAAATATCAAGCTGGACGGAGTTTTTAGGGTGGTCCCTTACATTTCTTCTATTTCCTGCACAATTTTTAGCAGAGATGTCTCTGCTAAAACTGCTTCTCTGGAAAAAAGCATGAAGTTGGGACATGACAGTGTTTAATTTGCAGCTGATCTGAAGTGTCTCTTTCATTTCAGATAATGACAGTCAGTGAGTTTTCCACATATCTTTGGTCTCATTAGGTGATTCTCAGTGCCCTGGAAGGCAGGCATCCAACCAGTAATCCTCTAGAAAAATAGAGGTTCAGTTTGTCACTCAGATGCAGCTCTAGAAGTAGCTTCTTTGCATTTTTTTGGTGACAAGACGGCATCTTCACCTGTGGAAAAAAAAATTAAAATTTTCCAGAATGGCAGTGCAGAAAGGAATAAACTTGCAGTTGGTACTTACATACAAATGTCAGTACAGCAATCTCTGTTTCACTGCTGGCAAACGAAAGGTAAATATTGTGAGTGATGGGTTTGTTTGAATGGCTGAAAATGAAGCTTTGCTCTGACTCTCCAATGTGCCTTAATTTCCAGGCAGGGGAAGCTTTGGCCCACCCTGAGAGGTGCACCAAGAGCAGCTTAGGAGACTGCAAGGAAAGCCAGCCTCAGAAGTGTGAGTTTGTCATTCCTAGGTCCATTCCACAAAGAGGAACATTAATCAGACGGTGCTCCTGGTGTTTGAGGGGGTGGATTGTCTGTGAGCATCTTATTACTGCCTTTGTTGGGTCCAATGCTGATCTGTAGCTGTTACAGCCTTACAAAATTCTTCCAGCATTGCCAGACCAGTTTGAGAGGCTTTTAAAGGAGATATGGTGGAGCAAGAGTGTCTTTGTTTGGCATGTGTCTGTGGAACAGCTTGCATGCACAACCAAATCATTTAATTTACTTGCTTTCAGTCCATGTTCTCATCTCTTTAAAATGGGCACTATAATGCTGTCTCATTATGCACAGACTTTATGGGAGAGGTTCAGTAATCATTATGAAAAGGTCAGATGCTTCTGTGAAGGGCACCTATAAATGAGTCTATAAATAAATAGTCTGGAAGCCTTTAGGAGAGGCTAACAACTTATTTATCTTTTATCCTGCTGGTTGCAGGGGGTGTATAAAAGCAAGAGCATACTGCTAATTAGTTTAATGCTGGAATTTTTGTTAGGGGGCACTGAGAGACTGCTGGGTGTAGCAGTTGGCTTGGTATGACACCTGACCAGCACTTGGCTCACACCAATGCACAGTGTGGCTCCACGAGATCTGTGCTGAGCCTCACTGGGGACTGTGTTTCTTAATTGGGAAAGGATTGTGTTTATTGAGATGATACTTGCTGCTAAATATATCATCAGCAACTCTGTGGCAGCACTTTTCTCCACTTGGCTTAAAGAAGGAAATCAACTCTTAGTAATGCTTTTTATTGACTAGTCTGTGTGTTGCTGGTTCTTTGGTTAGCATTCAAAAATATCAGCTCTGGACTTGAAGCTGTCTAGCAAAAAGCTGGTTTCATTCCACACTCCAGTGGTGTTTAAGGCAGGTGGTAAGAAACACCTCGTTTGCTTTGAGGTTATTCTATTTTTATGAGAGAGGACCCTCCTGATCTGCCTGTATACCAGTGGGATGGTTACTTTTGTTTGCCACCTGCCTGTGCAACAGGTTTTGGCTGTAACAGAGAAGTCCGGGGTAGAGCACAAAGACAAATTCTGAGGGGTGGCAAGAGATGGGGGAAGTCATGGAGTGACTGACGTGATGCCTCTTTGAAAGGCTTGTCCCTCGGGCAGCTTGTTTAATTGCTTCAGTATTGCTTAGCTTTTTGTCATATGAAGTTCAGCACTTCCAGCTGCAGAGAAGCCAACAGTCTCAGTGTGGAGGTTTTCAGAGCCTCTGGCACACGATCCTTAACACACAGCTCCTTGGGAGATCCATCCAGCTCCTTGATCTCTGGCTGCAGACTGAAGCACAGAAAAAAACACTTGAACTTGGCTGTAGGACATAGAGTGCCCCCTTCATTTTCTCTCTGACTAAGGAGACTGGATTTATAAAGGGTGTTCAGTCCCAAAGTGTTCTGGTGCTTCTGAATCCAATCTGCTCCAAGTTGCAAATCTGCTTAGTCCTCTGACTGTTCCCTGTGTCACATAGTTTAATGCCAGGTAAAGAGAGAAGAAGTCAGTTATTCATTGCCCTACCCTCATCTCTCTTCTGAAAGAATTGAGGCAGGCTGCATGTTTATTTTAAATCTGGTTTAAATATCCAAGTTAAAAGACTGGCCTTTTTATTTGACAGCCTAATCCCATCTGGGTTTGCTTTTATCAGCAGTCTGAATGGAATAAGGCTCAAATACTCCGTGGCTTCATGACAGACAGTCTCATTTCTACCTGCTGGGCTTGTACAGGATGATACTGGCTGCTGCACTCTGTGCAGGTGGGATTTTAATGATTGCAACCTTTCTTCTGTTGCAGCCCTTCCTTTCAGTAAGGTGGGAAACACATACATCTGTCCAAGAAGAGAAAGAGCAGAGACTACTTAAAATGGGAAATCCCCTGATACACTAGGGAAAAAAAAGTGAAGCTGCGGACTTTGTTCCTCAGTGCAAGATGACTCATCTCAGGAAGGCAGATTTGGTAAGTAGCTCTTTCTGTCTTCAGACCACTGTCTCTTTTGAGTATCTCTGTGTAAAAAATGTTCTCCGACTTTGGCATTTGCACTAGTTTGATTAGGCTGGAGAGAACTGCAGGGCAGCTCCTTTCTCTGATGGCACATTGAGACACTTCAGCCCAAGAAACTGGAGAAGGCCCGCTACGAAAACGTAGAAGAGCTACAGCAAAAGATGCAGCTGAAGAGCACCTGCATTCAGGGAGGTTCCCAGCTGGTTCTAGAGGAAAGAATTAGGCGGTGTGTTTGCACATTACAGATTAGTCTAGCATCTGTCTGGCCCTCCTGAGCACCCAGGGCAAGCTTATGGTTGGGGTTAGGTTTCTACAGAGGGGCAGGGCCTGAATTGAGGTAGCTGTGTGTATTAATTGAGCCATGTGGGAGTTGTTCCATTGGCACATCCAGCAGAGCAGTTTTATTCAGTGTCAGATGCAGCAGTATCTGCTAGACTCCTCACTTTGCTAGAAAAACATAGGGGTGAAAAGAGCCTAAGCCTGGGCTGTAGCAAGCTGGGCAGTGTCCACTGAGTGTTGCCTTTCAGTGAGATGAAGGACTCCATCTTCAGAATCATTTGGTCATCCAACCTCTTTCTTTTTCCCTGGAGGTCTTCTCTCCTCCCCCAATCCCCCTGCCCCAACCCAGATCCTTTTCTTACAAGAGACTTCTCCATTTTACTTCATGTCAGCTTTCTGAAGATTGTTGAGCCATGTATGAGATGGGACAAGCTGAAGAAGAGGTCTTTCCGTACAAATACATCACTAGGTTCCTTAGAAGCTTACAGCAGTTCTCTCCTCTTTCTCACAGGGGTGTTGCTTGTTTCTCCTGCAGCTTATTCTTAGTCCAGAGCAAGAAGATAACTTTTCTTTGCAACTTTAATCATCGCTGAGGAGCGTTAGATCTTCGCTGGAGGGAAATAACGCATCTTTGCAAGCAAAGAAAAAAAGTGCTCTGATGACCACTAGAACAGACTTTTCTTTCAAGCAGAACAAAATGTTTTTGTCAGCCTGAGGCTGCTTTACTTTGGGAGTCTCTAACAACAGGGTTTATAGTCTTTGCTAGCTGAAATATTGTTAGTTCTTCAGGCTTCATTTCAGACATTAGTGTGTGTGTGTAAATGAGAGTTTTCCAGACCAAACTTCACACCGTATAAAAATATATGAAGCCAGGGTTAGACAGGACATAGAATTAGCTAGACCTACTTTTACAGTGTGTTATAGTTGTAAGGATCATTCATTCAAGCCCAAATTTTTGCTATTTTCATTACTGCCCAGGTGCTCTCCTGGAAAATTTTCACCTAAGAATTTCACCTTGAAAGCTACTGAGTTAATATATGTGTATCTAATTTTTCCCCCTAGTAAGCTAGTGAAATAAGAGCAGTTTCCTCCACATCTTTCCTGTGTGAAGTTTTTTTCCCTGCAATACCAGCAAGACACTTCATCACTCTTCGTTTATGTTTCCCCCTTTTGAAACAGGCATTAAAGGGCTGGCTCGCTAGGCAGATTTGTAGCAAGGATAAATTCAGCTGTACACATGAAGATGACAGATATTAAACAAGGAAATGCTATCCCAGATCAGTATCTCACTGTCCAAGCTGTGGCCTGGCTACGGGAGTTGCCAAGCAGCTCCCAGCAGCCAAAGTATTCTTAAATAAATGATAATATTTTTTTGTCTCAAGTTAGATGATGATCAATTTGGTGCTGGCTGGCATTTATATTTGCAGTCCTTTCAATTTTTAAGAAGGAGAATTTTTTTTACATTTGCTAATGGAGGAGAAGTGGGGATATTTGTTCTATAAGTGCCTCCTCTAGACAGAATATTTAATCTCTATTTATGTTTTTTCTTTCTACAGTAGGCACAGACATTTTTGTCTCATTATTCAAAGACTTCAGAGGATTAAATAAGCAATAATGGTGAACAGTCCGGATTTCTTATTTAGAGGTTCCAGATCAACAAGGCAATGAACAAATAGGACAAAGAGATTTAGCCAAGGCTTACAGTGTATTAACTTCATCTCATTTCTTATTAGTTTGGTATCGAGCTTGTCTTATAGTCTACTGCAGTTGTACTGTATATAAAAATCTGCTCTCAAAAGCAAGTTGGTAGTTTCTGGGATTTATAAATATTGATGGCTGAATGTGGCTCCCGCATGTGTCATGACATTTCACACTGGAAAAGAAGAAAGTTGCAGCAGCTGTGCAGCATCCCAAGATCCCTTGCCACCAGCCTTTTTTCCTCTACTGTTCGGCCTTTCTTTTCCACCCTCCTGAGGACAGAGATGTCTTTCTTTTTTCATGGGGTTTCATGGGTTTTCTTTTTTCATGGGTTTTCTTTTTACATGGATTTCTTTTTTCATGGGTTAGCTGGTAGCTAACTGTTAATTTTAGGCTACTCTTGTTAAAAAACCCACGTTTTCCATGTGCCTTTGTGCTGTGCCCTCAGGCATGGTCAGAGGTTATGGTCTTCCGTGTCTTGGATGGAAGTGTCAGAGCTGTAATGCCTCAGTTCTGTGAATTAGCTGCTCAAATTCTTTCTCAGTCCTGGAAATAAACAACAGGTGAGTCCTGTGTCTCTAAGAAGCAAAGCACGCACCCTTCTGTCTCTGCAAAGATCATCAGGTTTAAGAGAACAAAGCAGAAGATATTTGCATGTATCTCGCATACTTACTGAAATGGAAGTGACACTGTTCTTAAAAGCAGAGGTATAGAGAGCAATCCAGGCTATTGATTTTTGAACCAAGCCCTTTTGTTCCAAGGGAGAAAGTAATTCATTCTTACATTAGGCTGTGGTTACATTAGATATTGGAAATTTGTATAGCAAGACAAAAAGGGATTGCTGCCCTAAAACTTATGCATCTTCTCTGCAAAAATCCCTGGGTAGCTGCAGAATTGGTGACATCTCATCAGCTCTGAGCAGGAATCGTCACAAAAGAGGGTGCTTGAGTGCTTTGTCATGCAAGTTTGCAGTTTGGACAAGAACAGGGGAGCACTGGTCACTATCTGACAACTGCCTGTGCTGCAGCTTTCTCCTGTAATGAGCAAGTCAGAGTGTTTGGTATTTTTGTGTTTATACGTGTGTCTGTCTCAACAGCTCTTGTGACATTGTCTTAATGCGGAAATTTGCTGTTACAACAAATGCTGTACTAACTGGAGAGGAGATGTTTTAAGAAACAGCTCTGCTTGTAGTATGATAAATGAACAGAAGGGCTATTTCATAGTGCTTTTTAGGGAGAAAAAAGAAGTCCTGTTTCCCCTCATTGTCTCTAATTTTGAAAAGGGTTATCTTTATTTCTTCTTGGCTTGTCATTTTGTTGGGTTTTTTGGGGTTTGTTTCTGACTGCTAGACCACCAGAGCTGCACAGTATTTGGGAAATTTTCCCAGAATATGTTGACACAATCAGCTTGTTTTCTGTCAGTGTCCTCAGCTACTGTGCCGGGAAGGGAAAGATACCTGCTTATTATTCACTGATGGTTTGTTGAATGCTTAGAGGCGAGGATTCCCAATTTTCCCTTCACCTAACTCCTTCATTTATTCTTCTGAGGAGAAGTTAATCCTGTTTGGTGGATACAAAGGGGGTATAGTGGGGCAGAGTTGGGATAGTTCTTTTCTTAAGGTAATTCCACCCTGTTGTAAGAGATACATTTTCACGTGGGTGAGTGGGGAAGAGATTTCTTGCCCAAATACTGCCCAGCAGTGTGGGGTGCACAAGCTTAATATCTGTGACTGGCTGATAAAATAGTGGTCTGGTTTGGTCTCCTCCTATGCAAAATACAGTCTGGATCCAGAGAAAGAGTGGCATTTGTTGCCCCCTCTTGTCGCACATCTGTGTGCATATATGCTTGTGTCTGTCCTCACTTAATTACAGTTAAACCCAGTGCCTGGATGCAACCCAAAAGTCTCACACGTGCTCCTGTGAATTTTATGAAAATAGGTGTCCAGATGGAAAACAACTGCCCTGCTGAGGGAAGGCCTTCCAAATTCATGCTGTGTTAGACTTTGGGGAAGCCACATAGTGGAGCTTCTTGGGTCATAGGATACATTAGCTCTGTTGAACTCAAAAACCTACCTGTTGGGAGTGTTTGGTTTTCAGACTGCCAACAAACCTCTAAAATCAATTAGTCGTGCAGCTTTACTTGCAGTACATGTTTTCCTGCTGTTCACAGGTAGAAGCTATTTTATATTATCCCTAATTAGTTTTGCGTTCAGCTTTCCCTGCTGGTTAAGGCAGGCATTGCTTTTTGTGCAGGAATTAGATCCCACGTACCTTCTGAGTTTTTCAAATCTGCTGTAAACCGCTCTGAATATCTGCAATGGTATTTGTGTCTAGCATACTTGATGGGGAAGGCGAAAGGCTGACAACTGCTTAGTGTCCCCCAAAAACTTTGGCATTACACTTTGGGGTAAGTATAAGTCCACTTCTTCCTATGGCCAGAGCTCCATATTTCTTAGATCCCAATGGATCTTCACAGTTCAGCTCAGAAAGCAGGAAAATGGGATTGTTTGGTTACACTGATTTTAATACATTGTGTTTATACCTATTGGTGTATGCACATGCAGTGCAACCTGTTGCAAGATTGATCCAGGACTTTACATCTCTTAATGTTAAGCATTTTCCTTTGTTGTAGACATCTTCTGAGGTGTGTGGGGTGTGGCTGTTTCACAGTGGGGAAGCGATGCAAGGCTTGGGGGCTAATTTTCCAGCAGTTATCACGACACTAAAGTTTAGATAACCCAAGCAAAATTCACCATCCTTTAGCTGTGTCTTTTGCAGACAATTGCCCCGCTGAGGAAAATGGCATAGAGAAGAATGTTTGCAGTTAATTTGATATGTTTTCCCCAAAACCTCACCCATTAATTTCTTTATTTGCCAGGCTCTTAAGGTTTCTCAGTGCTGAAGCGCATCCTCCCCATCACCTCTCACTCTCCTCCTGCCACTTGCTCCACTTGTTCCTCATCTCCCTACCTCTTTTTTGCCCTGTCCTCAGATTCCTGTCCCTAATTCCATCTCTCTGCAAGTGGTTTCCCGGGAAGCAGATGGCACATTTTGAGGCACGTGCTAAGCTGCCCAGTGGCTGCCCAGTTGGTTGGCAGGGCACAGGGCATGGGAAATTGCTGAACTCTTCTACTCCACCCTAATTTTCAGTTTGCTCCAATTCGTCTGAGAGATTTCTACCCTCTCTTCCAACTCAGCTGAAACCAGGCTAGCAACTCAAATGCTGTTAAGGGGAGCCTTTCAGAAAGGCACAGTGCAGCCATGCAAACACACACACTTAGAAAACCAGGGCCAGTATCATGCTGTTCCACCTAAAGAGTAAAAGCATAATAGGATGTTCTTACCCCAGCAGAGTGTTTCAGGGTGATGTGTGAGAGCAAAAGTGGAAGCTCTGCCTCTATCTCCGCCCTGTCATGTAGCTATCCTAGAAGCAGATAATTTGGTAATTTCATTCTTACAACTTCAGGTCCCCTAAATGACCTTTAAAATTTATTTGCTTCATTTACTTAGGTTTTAAGAGATTATGCTTAAGTAATGCTTCGCCGCATTTAATGTTTTGTTGTATTTTAATATAGTGTATAATGATTGCCTATATTAAATAATAGTAGCTACATCTGAAATTATTAATCAACAAAAGATGACAGATAATGAACGTTAAGTTCTCTCTGTATTTTGAATTGTTTATCTCCCAGGTAACATAAGAAGAATGTTAAATCCTACTGGAACACATTCCTCAGCTGATGTAAATCAGCAAATGTACAGCAGCTGAATTTCTCACCCACTATGTTTTTCTGTGAAAAATGTCTTTGCCTTCTGAGTATTAATTATCCATGATTCTTTTACTTTTCTTGTTTTCTGCCTTTGCAGGTGCTGCTAATTCTCTCAATTTCTTCCAGAAATGGGAAAATTTATCTATATTAGGAAATGTGTTCTTCCTTTCTTCAGTAAGCTGCATTTTCATTTTTGGCATCCATATTTAAATCCTAATGCACACAGAGATGTGAATGATGTGGGTTTTATTGCTGACAGTTTTAAATCCTACCATGCATCAGCTGCATAGACAGCTTAACCCCTTCTTGTTCTAGCAGAAGACCATGTATTATTTTGCAAAAGATGACCATGTCACACACTGCACAGATGTCTCTGTCAACAAACTGCCCCCATCTTCAAGTCCTAAAATGAAATCAAGTAATAAACAATGCAGCAAAGCTGGGTGCGGGAAAGGGGAGGAAGAGAAGGCTCAGAGTCTTTTACCCCCCCAGCCTGCTGGCACTGGCAGATGCTCCAAAAGCTCCCACCCAAAGGGACACAGTTGAAGAGGTTCCTTTCCCTTTCCCTGATACCCCCTTCAGAAAAACTCAGGGTGAAGCCCATGATTTCTGAGCTCTGGAATAACTTTCTATGTCCTGCTGCTGTATGTGAGAGGCATTTCGAGCACAAGTGGGTTGTATGCCAGGGCAAGGAGTATCCTGTGCTGCTCCAGAGGAATTCATCACTGGTGAGGTGAATCCAGCAGGCAGGGTCAGAGCCACAGCCATGGGAGAGACCCCCTCCCCATAAGCCTGTGTGCGATTTGCCACCTCTCAGTGTTCCACTCCGGAGCTGCAGCCTGGATAGAACAGGGGAGAGGGTTAATCCTTCTGTCTCTACAGGAGTTGAATTGGAAGAGAATTGTCTTTGACTTAATTTCCTCTCTTGTCTCCGCGCAAGCCTAATGGATCAAAAGAAATGCAAATTGAAAGATAATATTTTGGATGTGCCTGATTTTAAAGTTGAACATGAATAATCTTTCATGCCCCTGACTTAATGTCTGTACCATTTTTGTCACGAAAGTCTTGAAACAATGAGTATTTCCTTGTGTGACAAAAAGAATTTGCTTTTCATCAAGAGAGGAAACCTGAGTGATGCTCTCTCAGTACTAGAACACAGCTACTAATTACCTCATGTTATCAAACCTGACATTATCTTTTACATTTAAATACCATGTGTTTTATTTTATAATGAGAGGGCAAAGACCCAGTTACTACAAAGTATCAAGCTACTGCATGTCGGGTGCCACTATATAGCAGGGATTATTCACAAAGAAATTCAATTGGCTGATTATTAGATTATTGGTTAATGCAATTTAATATAAAACCCTTCTCCTTTTTCTTTCCTCTTCCTTTCTTTCATTGTTATTTTGAATTATAGCACTAGGAAAGTATTTTTCAAGTGGTTAACTTAAGTTTGCTTTCCAACATCTCTTTATTTGTGAAGAAATGAATTCAAAGGTTCTGTTTTCTTTTTAGTGCTTGTGAAAATGAAGGATAGTTTTGCCTGCACTACAAGAAGGGTGATTTAGGTAAATGTCTCAGAGGCAGCTTGAGTCAATTTAGCTTAGACTTGCCCTGAAATTCTCTATTGCTTTGCTGCAAACCTTCCCAAGAGAAAAGATTTACTCTTGCTGAGCTGTATTGGAGTAGAAGGTAGTTTTGTTGGTGTCCTACATTATGGCTGACGAAAAGGGTAGAGAAAAATGCTACATTGAACCACATCAATGGGGAGGAGAAAAGATTTACTCACTTTTTCTCCACATGTTCAGTCTGGGGGTGATGGATGTCAGTTGTCATCTCTAAAATTCACATCATACTTACCCAAGAAATCTATAAGGATTTTTTTTTTATTGGTGTTTTTCCAAGAATTCCTCATTTTCAAAACATACACAAGAGATTTTTCCACAACTACTTGACTGCAGATACTAGAACCCTACATTTTGGCTGACACATTGGTAGAATAAATTCCCAGGCCTACATTCAGCCCTAGCTTGGAAAGGCCTAAATATCAATTTATACATGGAAAAAAAAAAACCAAAAAAACCTCACCTTCTTCCCTGCCATTCAGACCATACTGTCCTGAGAATGTGCTCCAGGTCTGCACCGTGGAACATACGGGAAGGCAAAGCCCTGAGACAAAACAAAGGGAGAAGTTGCAAGGGTAAATGCTAGTTTTCCATTACCATGGCATTTATTCATAGATCGGGAAAAATAAGTTGTGCCTGCTCTTGGAACAGAGCCATTCCTTCTCTCATGCAGAGACATCTCTCAAGCCAGCTGTGCTGCCTCTGAGTTCCTTGTTATCAACTCTTACAAGCGTGGGGGAAAGCGACAAAATCATGACAATGATAAATGCTGCTTCTTTACACACTCACACGGTGCCAGCCCGGTTTGTGGTCCAAAAGCCCCACTGTGGTCTGGCTCCAAGTAAACAGAGTTATTAGCAGTCATGGGAGGCTGAGGGGTTGGAGGTTCGAGCTGACCAGTTGTTACAGAAAAACAACAGATTCTTCCTCTTCTTTTTTTTTTTTTTCCTCAGGCTCCTGTTATTGCTGAATCTTTCACACTCTGGAGAAGAGCACTGCTGTTGTCTGGTGGCTAAAAGCAAAATCACATAAAGGAGGAAGAGAAAGCAGAGTAAAACAAAGCTGTCTCTCGCCCCCAGCTCGTTAACAAATGCAGCAAGCGATCCCGTAGGCGCACCAGGTAGTGCCCCTGGGCTGGCACGGTTCCCATCTGTGCCATCTGCTGGGTATCAAACCTTCCTCTGCTTCCCTTCACGTAGAACCTGCCGCAGCCAGGCTCTGCTTTCCTGCTGAAACTGCTGCGGCACACAGCCAGTCCAGGTTAGCAGTTCAATAGCTTCTGCTGCAAAAAAGGGGAAGGCGGGGAGGAGGGTGCATTGCATCTTCGTATTTTCGCAGTTATAATCTCTGTTATGGTATTTGTGAGTCTAATAGGACATTCCTCTTGCTATTTACAACAGGTCAGGGCAAGTGTCCTGCTTCCCCTACGCCATCTCACCGAAATGGCTCTTTTTAGTCAAACGCAATTTTAGGTGCAGGTTAGTGAAACAGCCACAATGGAATCACTGATGTCATTACTGGGTTGAAGGAGAACAATAAATAAAAATATGTTGTGTTTAGTATAAGATGCAGGACTCAAAATGACAGACTGTCTTATAAAAGTGGGAACGAAATAGGAAACTGAGACCCAAAAAAAGACAGCAATAAAAAGCTCGGTATTCTTTTCCACATCAGATGGTTTCTCTTCTATCTAAACTGGCATATTTCCTAAAACAATATTGTTTAAGGAAACAGCTGGCCCATCAGAATGTTTTCCTTCTGCTATGTATCATCTGCCCAGCGTTTTGCTCTGAAGGCGGAAGAATATGAGAACAGAGGGAAGGTTGAAGGGAGAAACATTCCAGGCCTCTAAACAACAATTCAGCAGCTCCAAGCAAAGTCATAGGAGCATAAGAGAAATTCACCAATAAGTTACACATTGACATTTTCAGCAGGAGAAAATATACCCCAATTATCACAATTTCTTTCAGGTTTTACAAGGCCACGTCATCAGTACTTCAAATCAAATCAATAAGAACGTTAGGACTAGTGTCTGAGATTACAGTAAAGCCGTCTCATTTCCACAGTGCAAGGAATTTCCAACAAATTTTTTAAAATCCATAAATCTAGAAGTCTTGCATGTGAACAGAATCGTGTTGTTCTAGTCTTAAAAACTGAAAATATAAGATGGTACAAAATATTTTGAAGTGTCATGTGACTGTCTGTTTCGATCAGATGCCATTAAAAAAGCCTGTTAGGGTTGGAAAATTAGGTTTTATTTGAACTTTTGCTAGTCTGTGTTAAAGAAGAGTTTGTTTTAGAAGCCCTCCTGTCTAAAAAAACCCAAGCTTTTTGGGGGCAGTGCTCTGTTTCTCCACAGAAGAGTTTAATTTCTAGTTTCATAAGCCTGAGTTCTTTCAAGAACTCTCACCTCTGGCATTTTACCTTTTGGGGTTTATTTCTGCTTGCAAAGTTGGGAATCTTGGAGACACATCAAAATTAAAAGCAGGGTGGGCAAAAGAGGTGTTTTGCCAGGAATAGTGCAAGTTTTACATGATGTTACTTTTAGACTGCTTTTCTTTCAACCTGAATGGGCTCACTATACTTCAGAGCACTTGCAAGAATAGCTCATACATTGATATGTGAAGTTGGGTTTGAAGTGTTAAGCAAACACCCTAATAAATAGTATGATATTTAAAGAGGATGAACGCCGAGTGACACCTAGTGAGTTATTAACTTTTATTTTGTTCATTTTGCCATCTGTCTTTCTCGCTAAGCTTCTCGTGATCTCAAATGCAGATCCAGTAGTTTAGTTGATTTTGTACTGAAGCAGCTTTGATGGACCAAAACCAAAGTTTTTGAGGCAGATTTGTCAAATTTGCCAATGCTCATCTGGAAGTCAAATGCACAGGTGTTTTGAAGAGTGAAAATGCTGGAAACTGATTACCACACTGAGAGTTTTGAGTCCTTTTCAAAACTTAGCATTCATATTGCCACCTCTCCCTGAGATCCTTTGAAGAATACAATTCTAAATGTGTATGTTGAGCATTTAAAAATCAGCCTTTGGGTTCTTTTTGGAAACAACTCTGCAGCTCTTTTGAACAGAGTTAAGGTAATTACTGCATCCTCTGAACTCTACTGACATGGTGCAGATAGATAGGGAAAAAAGCCATCAATGCCTTGCATCAACACTTAATTGTGTTTGACTAAAGCACACATTTCCTGGAAGCATGTACGCCAAAAACCATGCAGATGTAATTTTAAAAATGTTGAAATGAATTGGCTTGAGCTTTTTTACTTTTGCTAAAGTACAAGTCAGTGCTTTTACATTTAAAAATCGTTATTTCTGTTTCGAGAGATTTGCTTGAGACTGTAACCAAAGCCAAAGAACAGCTGTAGCACACAGGCACAGGAAAGAAACTCTTGTCTTTTCCCCAAAAATACATGGAAAACCTATAGTTTCTGATCTTGCTACAGCTGATTTACTACAGTTTTAACTTGCTAATCTAAAGTTATATGTCAGAGACTTATGTTGCTTTAGTTTTACCAAAACTCTGACCCTTGTGTAGCTTGGTATCAGCTAAAGTTGGGTTCACTATTTTTTCCAGAGCAGGATGACAGGATCAGAATCCCCTTGACTCTGCTGTGGCAGCTGCTGCTTGGGCTGCACACCTGGGAAAGGGTGCTCAGAGTAGCTCCTGCAGCTGAAGAAAGAGCCTGCACCAACCCCAGGACTTGCCTGTGGGTCGCCACACTGCCTTTGGAGGAGATTTTTAAGGAGTTGTGGGATTTCAGACTCGAAGGATTGCATCATGGCGAAATCAGGTATTGCATTTACTGTGGAGAGGCACAGCATTTGTTCTGGGCTAACTGGAAATAGTTCACTTTTTTTCTTTTGCAAGGGAAATGTCTTTTCAGCCTGACTTAAATCATTCAGTTCAGTGTCCACCAAGTGTTTCAGGTTGTGCATTTGGGGGTTGCTACTTTAGGTTTTGCCCTTTTCACGTGCCACCTCCAGACACTGCTTTTTGAACCTACTGGCATGTAGTGCTCCATCATGTCTGATTTTTCCCTTTCCCTTTTCTAGGAAAAACTGCTCATCAGACAAACAGAATTTGCAGTTTCCATCTGCCCCAAGATGGGCCTTGGGCTGGAGAAGTAGCTGCAGGCTGCTGCTCTCCTAAGGAACAGAGGATTTGGGGTCTCTCTGTGTCACAAGAGTGCCAAAGAGTTCATTTATCTCTTTCTGGTAAGTACATGCAATGTGGACACACACGTAGCTTTTATGTAACCCTTCTTTAGGGAAGCATCTAAGATTCTTCTCCAAATGCTCCCTTGAGGCTATGTGATGGCTGAGTACATCCCATAATAGTCCTGGTCTGTGCTGGAAATGTTCATATAGTAAAATCTACTCAGGGTTTCTACTAGGTGTGCTGGACAAGGTAAATAGTGTTGTGCGAAGAGTGTGCAGCCTGAGCAGAGTCGTGTGAGGGCACTTGGGCTGACCTGTTCTAACTTCAGAGCTGTGCATGGAATTCAGTGCAGCACGGAGAACTGCAGGACTCCTTTTCCTGAATGATAGAAGTCCCTCTCAACAGGCACGGGGAAGCCGGAATTGCTGTATGGCCCCCTGTACTGATACAACACCATTTCTAACATTTAAACAACAGTTTATTTTTTCTGGGGAGAAAATGTCTCTAAAATTTCTGGGGAAAAAGCGAAGTAAACATTCAGAAAACTGCAGATGGAAAGCTTGCATTTATGTAAAATGGAAACATGCTACGAATCACTAGAGAAAACCTATATTTTCTTGCCAATTATAACAATATTAGGTAGTAGTGAAGGTTTCCAAGGCAACCTGGCCACGGGTGCATTCATGTGGAGTGTGTGTGACTACCTGCTTTGTCAAGCCAATGGATGCATGTCAGAAGGTGGTGTGTGGGGGGAGTACAGATCATTTCATCAACCTACACTACAAAAACTATTTAAAAGCAGAGGGTTTGGGGCTTTTATTTTTTGGTTGGTTTTTTGTAGTTTTTTGGTGTATGTCTGATTGTGCCGAGCATTTCACTGCTTTTCTAGAATAGGCAAGAGATAGGAATAAGCAAATATGTGGAAGCCAGGCTGAAGACACCTGGCTGGTGGGGTGTCCATGGTTAGAGGAGGCCTTCTGGGTGAGTTAGTGTGAAGTCTGCTCATACATTCTCTGCAGGTGTAAACAAATGTACCTCGAATAAACTTCCTTCTTCCTTTTGCCTGAACTGACACCTGCCTGTATTTCCCAAGGTGCTAAACCAAAGGAGTTCTTCCAACACCTCACATTTCTTGCCTTCAATTGCACCGCTTGGTACTGTCTTGTGTTTTCCTGCCCCTCATTCCTCTCTGACGCATCTTTATGTGGTGTACTGAAGCTTTCCTGGCCTCTCCAGCTGTCCTGTGAAGCACAGAGAGCAAAACACACAGTGTGGTCCTCTCGTACATTTTCTTCAGGCCATCACTCTTGTTTCCTCTGAAGAGTCATTGCAGTTAAATGTTGTGTGAGGGCCCTGCTGTCAGTCTCCAGGGAATTCACTGCCTTGTCTTTGACCTTTTAAAAACTTCCAAGAAGCGCAGTTTAGGTTTGTTTAGAAAAAAAATCATCAGGGCTACCCAATACCTGATACAGCTGTCAGGAAAATAAAAAAAAAAAACGGCCCCGTAGCCACCCAAGGGAGCTGAGAAAGGAATGTGGGTCATGTTCATCAGTCTTGACTGCTTTCCAGATTGCCAAGGCAGCTGTGACACAGCCGTGATGTAGAGCAGTCCATCCCTCACTTTAGCTGGTCAGGTAAGCTGAGCCTGCAGGTCTGAGCTGACACTGAAGCAGGGCAGATCACTGGGGGATGCAGCTGTAGCCTGAGATTTGGCTGAGAGTTTCCACTGTTCTTTAGTAGTAATCCCCTTTCCAAATTAGTTTTGCTTCAGGAAAAGGCTGAGAGGATTCCCAGCTATCTTTCTCTAAACCAAAACTGTTGCGGCATTGAGTTCACTGTAACTTTGCAGCTTCCCCTTGGAATTAAAAACAGGCACAGGAGATGTTCAGTGAGCAGTTACTCAGGGACAGGAAAATGCCTGTGTGATGCCTGCTGGCTCTGGCGCGAGGGCTCCAACCACACTGAAACTCTGGTAATATGCACAGCCACGCTCCTTACTCAGCGCTGCTTTCAGAGTAGCCACGGCAGCTGCTGTGTGCAGCGAATGTCAATCACACCCTGAGCACCCAGAAGTGAGCTTGAGTGAGAAATTAAGATGCTAGGAATTTGTGATTAAATTATTTCACCTGACCGTTGCCTTTTACGGTGGATTACAAAATGTCCTCTGCGCATGCAGATGTGCACGCTCACACACATCTAACTCAGCTCAAGAGCTCACACTTTTGTGAGGTGAAAACCCACCCAGCTAACCAAGCTAGGAAAATGCACCCATCGACCTTCCCAGAGATTTTCCTCTGCACTGGCTGTCCTGAAATTTTAGGTGCAAGTATGTTTTTCCCTTTCTCATGGGGAAGGGAAAATAAAACTTGGAAAGAGCCAGCCCAGACTGTGTCCTTTCAGTATCTAAAAGGAGCCTGCAAGAAAGCTGGAGAGGGACCTTCTACCACGGCATGTAGTGATAAGACAAGGAGAAATGGCTTTAACTTGACAGAGAGTAGGTATAGATCAGATATTAGGAATAAATTTGTTACTGTGGGGGTGGTGAGGCGCTGGAACTGGTGTCTCAGAGAAGCAGTGGGTGCCCCATCCCTGGACATTGATGGAAGGCATCTAAAGGTGGCAGTAGCTCTTAAGCACTAAATATGTTATTGAATACTTGGGCCCAAGTGATTCAGGTGCTCCTGACACTTAAGTCTCGTGTTTGAGGTTCTGAACCACCTTAGGGCTCCACTTATTTGGTATTTTGGGTTCCAGAGAAAGGTACGTCAAGCTCTTGCCTCTGGAGGCAAAATCAAACACAGGATTGAATTGCCTTTCCTTTTCACAATATGGGACACTTGACAGAGCTATAGAAATCCCATCTGAAAAACGATAGCTGTTGATTTTCTGCTTGCTGAGAATTATTAGTATTTTTTCTATCCTGCAAAACCAGCCATTAAATCAGCAAAATGCTTTGGCATTAGAACCATTTGGAACGTCAAAAATACTGCTTCTTCTTGTTGAGCTGCAAATGTTCAGTTGCAAAGTTAAGAGAAAATCTAAAAGTACGAATAATAATATTAATTTGAAAGACATTTCAGAAGTAAACATACTACAATTGTAGCTACAAATCAGATAATTGCTGAACATTTTAAAACCCAGGAGTATAAAATTAAAAACAATAAAATCAAATCTAAGTCCAAACAAATAACAGGGGAATTCTAAGTAGAAGGTTCGTATTATTGATTTTTTTTTTTTTATGGACCATTTATTTATCTCTAAAACCTCAAATATGGCATAGTGGTCTCTAATTATCTATGTTATAATATTTAAATGAGCATATACTTTAGCATAAAGTGGTTTACAGTCGATTTTTCTATTACTGTATAAGAAATGCATCCATGAAACATAAAAAGGGCAACCACTTCAATGAAATAACTTTTTAAAATAATACAGTTTTACAGCCATACATAAATATATGTATTTTATTATGTCAAAGAATATGAAAGAATATAGCTCGGTGTTAAACTGCAAGTCTTTCAAGGAGGATGCGTTAGCTCTAAACTGGGATATATGATCATCGAAATACATTATTTCTGCTTTGGACTCTACATTTTCAAGTGAAAGGTTTTTCTTTTCCCTACCTCCCATCTTTTTTCCCCACCCATAAGAGTTTATGCATCGAAGTACTAATATGTTTTGTCACCATGTATTTTAGAAATTTGGGGCCGTGCTGGCCCCCTGCATTGTGTCCAACTCAGTGGCCCAGCTCTGCCACACCAGGACAGCCCAGCCATTCTGAGCCACACTTTGGGAGGGTGCTGGCAGCTGGGGCAGGGGTCAAAAGTGAGGTGCAGCCACAATGCAGGTGACAGAGAGGGTCTGGAAGTATCCTCAGCCAGGATGGGATTTGAACGAGGGCAACATGCAAAGAGACAGCGCTAATGTTGATGCATGTGGAACCTCCATCATAACTCCCTGAGAAGGTAGAAAGAAAGGGAGAAGAGACCACAAAATATGCTTTGTATATGTATTTGGCCCTCCTGTCTGCCTGTGACAAAGTATGGCTCAGTCTGAGCTAATCCTCAGAGAATTTCCAAATCCCTGGATGGGTTTTGTAACTTCTGGCAAGTCTATAGCAGCCCAGATATTGCTGCTGAGCTGCCAGCTAGTTCCTTCTCCACAGGCTGCCAGCATGTTCCCGTTGACTGTGGGATCCCAGGAATCCATGTTCCCAAAGCATCCGCTGTTCCACAGTTGACTAATATCTCTAGGCCATACCCAACCTAAATTTTATGCAACTAATTAAAAGGGTAAGTTTCTTTCTGAGGAGTAGCTGTTCACAGACTTGGGAGGTAGAAGTAAGGTAAAAAGCATTCCCATTCCCTACACATCCTTCCTCTGAAGCAATCAATAAGTTTAATTAGAGTGGTTAGGAATGAACTATGAAAGAGGCAAAGTTAGTATCAGATAAATTAGGGAAATATTGGGACAGGAGATATATTTGTGACATTTTTAACGGAAATCTGACGTAGGTAATTGCCAGTGCTGCTTGTTATGAAGGGGAGGAGTGCATGCATCAGGGCCTCACAGCAGTGGAAGGGAAGTCTATTATAATCCATCCATTTCACACACTGTAACTGCAGTCTCCATAAGTAATTGGAGAGGAGCGTGGTATAACACCCACGCCACCCTGCTTGAAAATACTGGTGTTCTTTTGCTGATTACCTCCTGAATGCAGTATGACACAATCCTCCTGTGTGCAAGTCATTGCACTTTGCACATACACTTCACTTCTTTCTGATATAGAAAGAAATCAGTTCAAAATAAGCCACATCTCTTCCATTCCCTCTTGCAGCTGTGCTGTACTGTACATCTTAAAAATGCTTAAATACACATTTTTAAGGAGATCATCTCTCAAATGGTGGGCACAATTCTAAGATGTGGAGGTTCTACAGTAGATATCATTTATAACTGCAATCATTGCCTTTGTAGAGAAAGAATTTTAAGAAAACACTATATTTCTAAGTCAGATTTTGTTTGTGGTGGGGCTATTCATACTTTTGAAGTTATGCTTGTTCTTAAGAGACTTTGCTCAGTTTGGGTCAAAGTGATAAGAGAGAGCTGAGAGAAGCATTCATAGTAAATATCTTTTTGAAAAATGCTATAGATCTGTTGATATCAGAATGTTTTGTGGGCATATCCTTTTAGTTCTTTTGTAGTAGTAAAAATATCTGAAATTTTGTCTGAGGCACAGAACTTAAAATTTTTGTTAGCTGAAACATCTGAACTTCCAATTTTAAAATTGCTCCTTTTGTCAATATTTTTTGTATTCAGTTGAGACACTTCAAAGAAAAACACCCCGCATTTTGGTGGTTTTTTTCTGAAAGGAAAGGGTTCATTTAGTGTGGAGGAGAGAAAAGATTGGATTATTTAGTCTAAAGGAGAGAACATGATGGAGGACATCTTTCCAAATAGCTAAAAGGCTGCTGCACTGAGGAAGGAAATAAATCTGCTCTCCATATTCGGGGTGGATACAAGAAGAAATAATGGGACTATAATAGCAGAGAAAAAAAACCCCAAAACATCAAGCTAAGCATTAGGAAAATATTCAACTGGTAAGGCTATAGCTCTTGGAGAATTCTGCCTGGCTGGAGAATCCACCAAACTATCTCAAACCTGGTTTTGAGGTAAAGCACCCTCAGGACAACAGAAAGGACTTGTTCTGCCTGAGGGCTGGACAATCTCTGAAGTGTCTCCAAGGCTTGAGATTCTCTGAGGCTGAGGGCTGTTTTCTCAAAGATGAAGCACTACTAATATGGAAAGAGTCTGGTAAGAGATTGTAGGTGCAGCAAGCAGACTTTCAAAGAGAGTTTCCCTTGGACAGCAGTGGCTTTGGCAAGCTCTGTTGTGGCTGTCCCCAGGCTTTGCACGTGCCTTGCCTGTGTGTGGTCCGCATGTGCACAGGCACAGATGGGGCTGGCAGAGGCAAAACATTTCTTTCAATCCTTCTAAGAAGTGACAAATTAAAATGTGATTATGGGACTGTTAAAAAGGAATGACCACAGAGGAATTTCCAGATGGTCATGCAGAATTACTATTGAAGAGTGAACAGCAAGATTGAGTTATTTATCCAAGTACAATTCTTTCTTCTCTTTGTTGCGGGTTGGAGAGTCCCATTCTGTCTTCCAGTCCATGTAATAATTTTTCATTCAGTCCAGTTACAACCACCTTTCTGCCCGATAGTTCCATTTTCTTGTCCAGTGCTGATAATATTCTTTCAAACCTAATTCCTCAAGAATGTAAAATGATGGGATCAGTTTCTTCCCTGCTGTGGAAAATAACCTTGGGACTTTTTTGGCTGGTGCTAAGCTTATTTGACTGAGTGTAAGGGATGCTTTGGTACTGTTCTGTGGAGCAGCATGCAATTCTGCATGATAGGGTATCAGAGCAAATCACTGCTGATAACCTTCCAGGTTAATTGCTGTGCAATGAGTGCCTTGAATCAACACATTATGTTTAATCCCAGAACACACTCTGCCTATCTCTTTACTGTGACTCTAGGGGGCTTCCAATTGTTATTTATGCATGATAGGTGACACTTATTTCAGAGCTACCTAAGTGATTTAGACACAACAGTTTAACTATTTTTCAGGAGCTCATCCCTGCAGATGATTGTGGCACAATGTACATTGCAAATGTTTCTACATATTCCAGCTAATGCATAGATAATTCCCTACTCCTTTTTCTCATCAAAGCTGCTACATCCTTATTTGTTCTAGCTAGATTTTTTATAAGTCTAATAAGTGCTGAGCACTGCACACGAGTCTCAGAGGTCACCATGAGATCCTGACGGAAATTCTCATTGAACTGGAGGTTTCTGTATTCGATAGAGTGTTCAAATGTTGTGTTTATTCCAGAGAGTCCTCTGGGAGATGATCCCGGGGATGGAGAAAGATTTCAGTCAAATCAATGGAAAGATTCTGGTTGTCACTCCTTTAGCTCAGGCCCATAGAAACTCCAGAAAACAAAAACCTTGCAGACCGTGGGACTTGTGGCTGCTAAGAATTAGGCTTTATTGCAGTTTTACCAAGGAAAATTTCCCAAGTTGTTTTACAGGAACTGGATTCACATTCCCATTGAATTTTGTGGCAAATTAGATTTTGCTACTTCTGAAAAAATACACCTTTGTGATCTAACTGGACCAATGCTATTGTGGTCCTGAAAGGCACACTGCTAACACAGCATCAAGTTTCCCTAGGTTAAAATAACACAATGTAACAAGATAATATACTAAAAAGTAGGGCTGAGCAGGCTCTTGTTCACAAATTCACTGACCAGTCATGTGACAAGAGGAACTCTGGTAGCTTGCTCAATATTTCTTCACTATCCACACTGTGTTCAGTCTCCTTTTTCATCAGGTCTTGCATTTCCAAATCACAACATTGTTCACAACCAACTATTTAAGTATTCTTGTCATGGCAGACTGCAAGGGAGGGCAGCTTCTGTTTTCCGTTTAATCTCTTACCTGAGAAATTGTGCCTCTGCAATGCTCTTTCATTTATTACTGTATCACTCGCAGCTTCATTTCTTGTTGTCTCACACCTCCTTGTCTGCAGTATTCCATCCATAGTGATCAAGGGCGTGACTGAATTTACATCACCTTGTAATGCGGGGAGCAGCACACACCCTGTTCATCTCAGCAAAATGGTCTGTGTACACAACGTGCAGTTAGTTCAGCTGTAGCAAAGACCAAAGAAAATGCTGTTTTCTTACATTGCAGTTAGCTAGAAGCTATTACAAAAACTTCCACTACCGGCATCAAAATAAATCTTGGCTTCCAGATAAAGCAGTATAAGTTTTCATTGCAGGTTCAGAGAGTAGCTCCCAATTTGCATCTTATATACAGAATCTGTGGAAGGAATGTGTATTAACTTTTTCATCAAAGTGTTGATCTTTGCTTTGTAGCCCGTGAGGCTTTCCATTGCTTCTTTATTGCTTTCATGGCTGGTAGTGTGCTCACAGCGAGGACTGCTAAAAGTTATTTTTCCTTAATCCTTCTCCATCACATGCTTGGACCTAGAGTCTAAGCCTAGCTTATAGACTTTAAAGTTAACCTTAAGCATTCATGAAAGAAACTTACTGCAAATGTAACAGTGGCCTCTGTAGCTTCTTTGTTTATCATTTAAAATTTTAACTTTTTTTGGAGGGGATTTAAAACAAAATATCATTTGAAGTCATAAAATGCACATCTGTGAAAGAAGTCACATGGCTCAAAATACAGTGTAGACAGAGGAGTAAACCGCTCTGGCAATGAAGTGCTCTCAGCTACCCTTGCCACGTAGAATGACTAACCTGCTAAAATCACACTGATCAGCTCACACAAATGAGCAGATAGGTTTCAGCAAAATGCAGGACTTTTCTGATAAATTGCACCTATTTCCATGGAAATGATAAGGATTTTGCTACTAGGGCTATTTCTGTGGATGTGTTGTGTCGCTGCTATACACTCTTTTCAAGTTGCACTTCTGTGAAAGATTTTACTGGCTGGAAATCATGATTTCTTGTTTGAGGAAAGTTTTTGTAGAGAACATTTGCTGATCTTGATCACATCTTGGTATAATACAGCTCTTTTACTAAATTTAGAGCTTCGACTTACTTGCACTTTAGGCCAGGGTTGAGGATCGTCCTATAAAGGACAGATTTGCATTCTAATCTAATGAGAAGGAAAAGATTAGAGGTGGTATTCACTGGTAAATTAGGAATATCCTTCATTTGTGGTGAAAGCTAACATTGCCTTTATGTATGAAAGTGTATACTATATTGCTAGTAGTTTTCTTCTTGTATCTTGTGTATTTCTCCATACTTTCTACTATCTCTCAATTTTTGTAGAACAGTCCTTGAAGAATTTTTCCAGTGATTGACAGCTTGAGACTGGGCATTTAAACTTGTGGAATGGTATAGTGTGTTAGTTGTGCTGCGATTTTTATTTGGATGGATGCTTTCAAAGCAAACTTTCATCCGTAGTAAAAAGTTTTGGGCATGTTATGAGTCAGCAAACCATCATTATTCTTAACAGGCAAAAAGGAGAAGCCACTCTTTTCACCAGAATCTGACACAAGTGAGGGGACTGAACAAGAATTTTGCAGACTTGAAAAAGTATGGAAGAAGTAATCAGTGTAATGCTGTGGAAATAACAGGTGCAGAGCAACAGTCAGCCTCCTCAACAGAGTCAGATATGGCTGGAAATGTCCCAAAGTACATTGCAGCTGAACTGTGGGTAGAGATGCTGTTGTTCCCAGTCTCTCCTCAGCCCCTGAAATGATGGCTGTGCCTTTGGCTACCTCAGTGTCAAGTGCTTCTTCTGTAAGTTTTGGGACACAGCAGGCTACAAGGGACGGGCCACCATTCCTTTAGACCCACACAGCTCACATCGACTCCAGTCCCATTGCAGGCTGTCCTGGCTAAAAGCCTGAGGCTACACTGCTAATCTGGCTCAGCTCTGATGCATGGCCCTGCATAGAGGTACCTGAATTAGCTGCCTCAGGCTCCTTGTGCTGCAGGTACTGTGGGTTGCCTGTTGGGCTGCTTTAGCTGCTGATATACCGCAGGACTTTGGTGTCCACGTTCTGGTTCAGAACGGTTTTGTGACTGCTCTGACCCTCCTGTGATGAGACTTAGTACAGATTAACCTTCTTGGGAAGGAAAAGATCACGCTCAGGCACCTGGGCTCCTTGTTATGTGATGCCTCTAAACTCAGCTTTACAGAGGCAGGAATGACCATGAATTAGTGCTAAATGAAACAAGGAAGAAAGACAAGTGTTTTTCGTGTATGGCTATGTCTTCGGAGGCATGACCCACAGAGAAACTGTGCAGTGAAAGGAGTATTTGATAATGGCTAACACTCAGTGAGCAGTCAAATCCAATGAAGATATGTCTTAGAAATCAGCTGTGCTACATGCAAGAGAGGTGCAGAAAATTACCGGTGCATTCCTCAATATAATAAATGCTTTCTAATAGAATAGGCAGAAGATGAGGCTGCACAAGGACCTATCTTTCGTAGCTTTAGTTTTATAATGAGACCACGGCAACTACCTTTTGTCATGAGCAAAAAAAATTGCTTTCGTTGAACATAAGTGCTAGTAGTTGCATAATATGAAACTTACTGATGCATATAATGGTAGCATTGGGCCGTCTGAGCACAATGCACGCTTTAAAATTAATCTCTGCACAGATCAGCAAGCACATGCAGATTCTCCCATGTTGACAAGAGTGGTGCACTTCTCTAGGAGAAGCCAAACTTTCAAAGCCTGGCAGCTGGAGTTTGCAAGCTTGTTGTTCCGTTATTAACTCTGTAGGCCTTAGGGAAGGGGTAATGGAAGAGATGATCCCGTGAGGTCTCTCCCAGACCTACTTTGTTTGGTTTCATGGTTCCTAACCAAGCAAGCAATAAGCAAAAGTGTTCTCTGAAATGAGCAGAGGGAAAGAGATGTGTATTAGTTATGCAAGATACTCTGTTCAGTCCAAAGCTGTGTAGTCCTTTCCAGAGTTCAGCAAAGAACAGGTGCAAGGAGCCACAGGCACAAGGACGGTGCTTGGAGGGACCCTGCGACCCCCAGTGACACTGAATGTACTTTGAGGAAAACCACGAGACTGTAAAGAATTGATTTCAAGGGAGTGAATTTGGACAGGACAAGACTGTTAGGGAGGACCTCTCCCAGGAGACCTGAAATGAGCAGACCTTGCCAACACTGCTCATCAAAATCTCATTTATTTTCAGCAAGAAGAAGTGGCATTTTACAGTGATACCAAAATCACTCAACCTATATTTTAAATACCGGGGATTTGGATCACAATGGCAGAAACGTGCTTGGGTTTCCCTGTTGCTGACTTGTGTGCTGTGATCCTTTAGGAAGTGTAGGTCTGGGGGGAGAGGTCAAGCTCCCACTCAGGGCAAGGACAGCACCGCATCCAACCACGTTTGCTTGGGGCTTTGTCCACTTGGGACTTGAAAGCCCCTGAGGTCTGACATTCCTGTGCTGATGTCCTCCCAGTGAGTACGATTCAATCCATCATCTGTTCTCAGGACTGGGGTTGCCAGAGATTAACCAAGCCTGGCTACAGACTGTAGCTGTATCTCACCTCTTTGCAGACCTTTTGGTGCTCCAGTTGTCATCTTCAACCACCCCTTGCAGCTTGCCTTGAACAGAGTTTTATTGCATATTTGGTGGTTTCAAGTAAGAGCTCCACTTTTTTTTTTGTTTTTTACAGAAAAGGAAGGACACATTTCTTTAGAATAAAATCTGTCCCAGTCATTTTGCAATCCTTTGACTACAACAATGCATTTCTGTGTTTCTCCCTTTGCCTTCTTCCAACAAATCAAGCAAGCCTTCAGTTCACATTTTAAATGGAACCCAGATGATTTGTAGTCATTTTGTTATGCATTGTAGAATATTTGTACCTTTATGAGCTCAGGTCAGAATTTTCCTTGTGTCTAGAAGAATGAGATATCTTTCCCCATCAGCTTTCAGGGGCTTTCAGGCATACATGAAAAAGACTCCGAGTGATTTAGGTACCTACTGAAAGTCATTCAGACAGAGGGCCTATTGCACTTTTAAAAATATGCCTTTCTTCAATGTGTTAAAAATCCCAGCTGCGACAGCTGTGGTGATAAGGCGTTAAGTTGAACTCTGCCTTTTTGTAAAACAGGATAGTTTTTCTCTGTCTTCTGGCAGATATGCAATCCAGAAAAACAAGTCATTAAAAGATTCATTTGTAAGGATAAACAGAATTGACAAATAAAGCCGTTTTTTGAAACTAGGCTGAAACAGTATTTTTTTCTCGAGAGGTGATGATAGATTTCAAAGCTCAGTCCATGCTACCTAATGCCTACACCACAATTCCTCCCCCAATTAGCTGTTTGTAAGGCAGTGCCATCTTCCACTTGTCACATTATAGACTTTATTCAAATGAAATACCTGAAAGAAAAACCTCCAACCTGTCCAGTACTGCCGAGAAGAATTCTATTATGTAAATCTACTTCCATATTTTGGGAACAAATGATAGGCAGGACATGAAATGGAAAAATAAATTATACGCACACGAGTAAAAGATCAGTCAGGCAATGTACTGAGGTATCATTAGGGCTGATGAATCACTATTATCATTATAAAAATAACATATAATGCTTCAAATACTGCATCGTGGTTGACTTCTTTGCTGATGAATATTTATGCGGTTTCTTTTGTTTCTTTGTGTGTCTAACAGATGCCAAGCTAAGTTCAATAGACAAATTGCATCTCTGTGAACTGTCACAGCCTTGTCCTTGTTTTTTCTAGCAAACTGAAGTTAAATAGCAAAATAGAATAAATAAACAGAGGTCAGAACTTCCATCTCCCTACAAGATTCAATCAACTGATAAATAATCTGTGGAAGAATTCAGTTCAGATCAAAGAAGGAATGAAATTTAAATCTTCTTTATTTGAAACAAACCCTTGCTTATCGTCACTCTGAGAATCATAAGTTCCCTAACCAATGTGTGTGTCATAACCTAATTAGTCACTTACCTCTACTAAATTTCTCAATATTCCTTGTGTCTGTGTTCCTTACCTTCAGTGCAGGATGGGAGAATTATTATAAGTGAATGGGGTTTATTAGCAAATAAGGCTTATAAACACATAAAAAATTACAAGGAGGAAAACAAAGATGGCTCGATAACGGTGTTTGGAGACACAAAATCTGAGGTCAACATCATTTACAACCTTTTTCAATTGGTAATAAATCAGTTCAATTAACTCAGTGTCTTAGCATAATCTTGTCCCCAAACAAACTTTTATTTTAGCACAATAATATTTATGGCAGGTGATTTTGTTTTTTTTTTTTTTTTTGTGCCTCCAGATGTACAGTCCTATTGATTTGCTTTGCAAGCTTTCTGTAGAAGGTAGAATCAATGGAGCACTGTCACCCAAACAACTCTGAAGTAGAATTTATAGATTTGGGGAAATGACTTAATTGCTGGAATGATGCTTGCAGCTGAGCCTGCCCACTTACACTTGTGCAACTACTGTGCATTATCCAAGTCCCAGGCATCAAATATATAACAGTATATACAAGTAACTGGAAAATAATGTAAATACTTCTGGAATGTCATCACTTTTGTGAGGTATTACACAGTACTTAACTGGTGCTCACATGGGGATACCATCTCTGAAGTTTGTCCCTAATTCAGCCTAGAGCAGCCTTGAGTCTCTTGACATCTCTGAAGATGCACAAGGCTTCCCACAGCTAACTTCAGCTATACAAAAGCAGAGTTTGCCATTTAAAAACCATACCAGTCAGAATTAGGCTCAGGATTTTCTCCTCCCTCAGTGCCAACCATTTCTTTCTGTCTTCATGTGGGAAGTCTCTCCTTGCAAAAGGAGGACATGGGATTTGTGTAGTGATTCAAAGGGCTGAAGAGGTACATGCCTTCTGAGAAGTAAGTAGCTAAGCATCGCTTCACTAAGTGATACATTTGCAAAGATCATGGGTCTGCTTTGATAAGTAGAATCTCACACAAAAGTTGATTGTGCCTTGTCAGCTTGACTGTTGCAGTGCCCATCAGT
Organism: Cnemophilus loriae; assembly: GCA_013397755.1. NCBI lineage: Eukaryota > Metazoa > Chordata > Aves > Passeriformes > Corvidae > Cnemophilus > Cnemophilus loriae. The sequence continues at coordinate 2,439,820 of VZTF01003561.1, read as the reverse complement.
ACAAGTCCCACAAACCATTGCGATTACTTAGCCCAACCTCTTCTCCAAGGTCTTGCAGTCTCTCTGTTCCAACTTCTTCAGGAGGTGAACTTGCTGATATTTAAAAATGACAAGACTGTAACCAAGCAGTGACCATGTTTGGGGGGGGGACAGGGGGATTGATTGTTTGTTTGTTTGTTTGTTTGTTTTGTTTTGCCTGGTAATGCAACACTCTACATCTTTTGGGCAGCCTTGTCCAGGAAATTTTTTATATCTTCAAAAAAATCATAACCTGCCATACCCAGCTATATAGAAGGTACTGAGCCTTTCTCTGAACACCTCCTACTTCAGCGCTTGGCTGCTGCCAGGATGTTTTCCAGTGATGCCTTTGCCAAGGGATCCAACAATGTGTAACACCAGACCATTTGCTAGCACTTCCGACTCCCGAAGAAAACATTAGGTCTGGAATCAGAGGAGTGTTTTTAATGGCGAAATCTTTTTACGTACCTGCATGACACTGTCTTTAGCCAGTAGCTCTTCAAGTGGCAACAGAAAGTCATTTGATTCACTTGCTTGACCAGTTTCTAATTGGATATAATGAAGCGATGCGAGATCGCCGTACACACTCCCTCCAGCACTGCTCAATTATTCCTTACATCTCTGTGATGAGATCAGCAGGACAATTTCGTACATGCCGGGCTCTCCGTGCAGCTGACAGTCACACCCAGATAATGAGGCTTTACTGCTATTCCAGCGCCATTACATTTTTATTCACTCATCCTTAGATTTATACTTCGTATTCCCCTCTGCAGTTACCACATGAGCATCTCAGGTTCTTAATGCAAAACAAATACACGAGCTGGTGGTGTGCATTACACATGTATACATTTTGCTAAAAATCAGCTGTGCATTAAATGGATGGTATTTCCATTTAAAACAGCCAGCATGGTCTGAACAGATACACTGTAAGCCGGTTGCCTAGGCAACAAAATTCCTCAAAGTGGAGGGGTCTGTAACAGAAGATGTTTAGCTAGCTTTAATTTTGGGGCATGGTTTCTAAAAATTTTAATTGACTCCTTTCAAATGTATTTTATCTAGTGATAGTGCTACATTTCAAGCAACAACTAGGACAGATTCATCTACTGTATCTCTGCTGCAGATTATAGATTTAAAGCACATAAAATAGAGACAAAGGTTAAAGGGTAACTTATTTCACAGTTTGGCAATTGTTTAGATGGTTGAGCCTTGCCTCTTGGCTGCTAGGTTTACTGAATAGTTGTTTATAGTCTTCATTCATATAAAGCATCAAAAATTATTTTTGTCAATTTGACTGCAACTGGGCTATCAGATAACAAAATTCTTGGCCCTGTTTTTGTTAAGGTCTGTATTTTCTATAATGTTTTCTGTAAGTCTGCCTGCAGCATGCTTCTCTCCACATAGCTCAGCACCATGGACAGAGGTTCTCCCCAATCCTGGAAATGGTGTTGGATCTATTATCGAAGTACTGAAGACATTTTTGTTTCGCTTCACTCTCTTTTTTTCGGCTAGGTGTGATGGGCTTTTTCCTCTCAGTAGAGCATGACTGCAGAGTCCCATAATAACCCCTGCCCCCCAGATGGATGTGGGCGCAGGGTTGCATGTTAACACGGCTTTGCAGCAAGGCTTTAGGGCTCAGTGCTCCCACACTGGGAGTTATGGATCCATAACAGGGCAGCAGTGCCACTCCCAGGGGTTGAATCAGTGTCTTAAGGGCTGCATCAAACTCTGCTGTGAGGGGGACACTGCAGGGCACAGCTGTTCCATCAGTGTGAAGGTGGGGGTGGATGTACATGTGAGGGGATGCTGCAACACCATGTTGGAACAGAATCATTTCTAGGGTATTCCAGCATCGCTTTTCCAGGAGTTCAGCACCCATAGCTGGAGGGAAAATCCCAAAATGCTTATCTCCCATTAGTCGTTACTTAACTGAGGAGATAGTCTAAAATATTCAGTGTTGGGTAACTTCTGTTCATATAGTGTTAGAGGCCTCTGAAAAGCCAAGCAGGTCATGGCAGCACAGGCACACCCTGCAGGTCTGTGGCAGCTGACAAATTGCTTTCAGAGGAGACTGTGTGTGCAAAGTTGTCCCTGCTCAGGATCTCTTGGGAACCTGGTTTTCTGGCTTTCCAGGGACTTTGAAAGGAATTAAAATTAATAGGAAGTGAGCATTCAGATTTCTTAAGAAGAAGTTTCAAAAGCAAAAGCTTAATATTTCTGTAGGTAGTTTTTTCCAAAGCATATGAGAGATTTGAGAGCACAAGGGTCCCTGCAAGGCAGCAGGACTGCCCTCCTCAATCCCTTTAGGGAGAGAACTGTGGGCTGCTCACCCAGAGACAGGTAGAAAATATCTCCCTGAACAAAAAGTTGAGAATGCTCCACCTTGTGTTTCCTTTCTGCTCACTTGGATTATACTGAGCTGCACTTAAAACAAATGTAGGACATGGAATCAATCACATGTAAGTTATTTCTGCTGTCTGGATTTAGGCGGTCCTTAGTTGTTGTCTGGAGCTGTGGTTTAAAGGGAGGCATGTACAGTTTTGTGAATTTTGAGACGAAAGAATTTGGCATGCATGTGTTCTGGACAGCAGAAACCTTGCACAGATTATGGTGATATTATTTTTGTTTTGCCTTCTCCTCTAAAATTAAATCTATCGTCTCTCCCAAATTAATACTGATTTCCCTACTGTAGATTGAAATTTCTCAACACTTTGTTTCTAGAGCAGGTATTTTTGCTTTTCAGCACTGTTTTCCACAGATGTTTTTAAAAACCTTTGGTAAGCGTGTCTTGAACGCAACACATGGAAACAGTCGTGTGCACTCGTGCTTGTGTGTTCACAAAATAGAAATTAAACTGATTTGAGGAAATATGGCAAAAAAAGACCTGTCAAATGTACTAAAGTTTCAGTGCAAAATGCAGGCAGCAAAATGTTTTCTGCTCAGCTGAGTTTGCCTCATCCTCTTCGTGCTGAGCACCCATTTTCTCCCTCTCTTGAGGGCAAGATCTTTCTCACTTTCATTAGGCTTCTCCAAAAATTCAGACAGCGTTGTTTGTTGCTCTCCGCAGATGGACTTTGGCCTTTTAAAGCTCAGTCTTGCTGTGTGATTATGAAAGTACTACTGAATGTTATGATTCTGGTTTTTTATTCTTAATGGTCCATCAGTTTTTAGTACCTGAAAATCTCGGTGGTTTAGACAAGAGAGAGATGTCAGATTCAGCTTAAGGGAACTGCCATGCTAGCAGCTTGTCACTAGGACCTCTCAATGACTCAAAATAAGATGCTCTGTTCCTAAGCCTTCTTTTGCATGTAGCTCTAGACATTCATTGTGACAGGTTCAGCTTAGACAGATGTGTTTGCAGGTCTTGTCTTGTTCTTACAGCAAACAGGAGAGATGGAAAAATGTGCAACTAATTGCCAGTGGGATAATGAATTTCCTCATACTTTGACAGAGCCTGTTAATTAAGTTGTGATCCTATGGGTTGTTTAACTAATTCTGCTTGGAAAAGGGTAGCCACACACCAGAAGGGTAGAGACTGATACCATGCTACTCAGGATTAAAAAGAAAGCCTCTGTTCTAGGTTGATACAAAATAAACACAAAATATAAAGTCTTAGTCAACTAAAATATTTTAGAGCAAACTTTCTCTTTTTTAAAAATTATTATTACTATTATTATTTCTTTGGTGTTTGGCTGAGGTTTTAAGATGTTTTAAAGATGAAAAGGAACATTTGGAAAGGAACAGTCATTTGGAATTGTATGACAAGTAGGTGTTTAAAGAAAACCAAATAGAATGAAACAACAACAACAACAATTCAAAAAGAAAACCAGCAAAAGCAACCAAAAAAACCCAACAAAGATACCAACCTGAGATGTCTAGATTGTTACCATTCTGTACGTTTTTCCTTCCCTAGACCTTCACTGACATGGGAAGGAGTAAAGGCAAACTGAAAGGTTCTTTTTCCAAAAAAAATGCTGTAGTATTACCAGATGACCATTTTTTTCTCTCAAAGCATTCTTTGATAGAAAAAAATGCTTTACTTTGTGCTTATCTAGGAGCATGTGACATTCATCTGAATTGCAGGTGAGCTCACAGAGGACTACAGATCCTCTGCTATCAGCAAAAAACAGCTTTCGAGTTAGCTCTGCACTGGAATAGCTGAAATCCTCTTCAACTGAAGGCAGTGGCAGCATAGTCCTTTATGAGAAAAACAAACAAACTGAAACCAACCTGTGAGGCATTTATTAAATCACATAGCCAGAATTCATGTATAGAGTATTTTAAGTCAGTAAAATCTGCTTGTGGGAAATACATTTGGGAGCAAAAGTACTTAGGATTTCTCAGTGCCATTTTACTTTGCTTTAATTTTCAAGTTAAATTTGGAATAGCTTAATACTTTTTCTGAAATGTGGTAGGGCAAAGAAGTTAATAAGTGGAGAATGGCAGAAAACCTAGGATTGGAGGTAAGAAGCACACACAGGTAACTTCTGAACCCTTGCTCCTTCCTTGGCTTATCTTACCCAGTATGAAATATGCTTATTTGCTCTCGATAGCAGTGGAAGTGGAAAGTGCTAATGGTGCTTCTCTCTTTTTTTTATTGTTTTTTTGTCTTTGGTGAGAGGAAATTTATATCTATCCATCATTTGGCAGTACTGGATGGTTATGTTGAAATCACAGCTGGCTGGCCTGTTCCTGCAGTAGCAGATAGACCAGTCCAGCTATCACATTACTGCTTTGTGTCTCCTTCTGGTATTCCCTGTCTCAGGACCCACAGCATCCACTGTGGTTCAGCAGGTTAGTCCTCCTCCATCTCATCTCCATGCTGGCTGAAGTGCAGACCCAGACATTTCTGCGCACAAAAGGCCCAAACCAGGTCCCTCCTTCCAACTTCATTTCTAGTGTCTGATGCCATTGGTTTGACAAAGTACCTCTGTTTTTGAGCCTGACACTAAAAACATGCCCTTACAAAGTCCCAGAGGTGTGCTCAGCATCCTCCGCAGCTGTTAAGGAAGTGCAGTGACAAAAGTCAGAGCTTCTGTATACTGCTCCTTCTTTTGCAACAGGCTTTCCCCACTCCTTTTTCCACAACCCAAATCATCCAACTGGCTGACGACCTGCCAACAGGTCATATTGACTCCAAGAAAACACCTCCTTTCCCTTCCTATCTCTAGGAGACTGATATTTCATGAGAGTTTTAAAGAAAGGTACCTACAAGCTGGTGGACTGCAGTGGTCCCAGCACAGCACAAAAAGGAAACAAGAAGTTTGTCCTGCAAATTTAGTGACTTGAATGAATATGAAGTACCCAGTGCCAAGAAGTTTTGTGAATCCATGTAGGAATCACTTCAATTATCTGCAAAGTCATCTGCAGGACAGCTTAGAAACCATTTCTTATGTTAAATATTTATCCTGTAGTGATTGTCTGGAGAGGAACCACTTCCCAAACTTTATGGTCAACATAAAGTTAGGCCTGGCTAACTAGAGAAGGGTCTTTTCAACCTCCACGGGCAGCCAGCTCAAAGAAATTTTGTCTGTTCACCTGAATGGGAAAAATACCTTTGAAACGCATTTAAAAATACCTTTGAAACCAAGGGAAATAGCCGTATTTCAGGCAGGTAAATCACAGTTAATGTTCTTTGAGGGGTTCTGTACTGGGAAGCCTTACTGAAGGCAGCTGGATCTAGGAATATTTGCAGTGTTGATCTGTTTTCTGAAGCGTCAAACTCACTTCTTGCATTTCAGGGATTTCCAGATGTTTGTTCTGTATTTCTTGAAATTGCCTGAGTCCCGTGAAGGCTTAGGTCACTCCATCCTGCTCACCAGGGTAGGGCACAGGGTTTTATGACCTCGTGTGCCCCAATGGCTTCTATTATCTTTCTTTGTTATACTTTTTGCTTTCTTTTCCCATTTCTGTGGCAACTTTTGACAATGTCCCCTCCATTATGCAGTTCAGCATAACTCAGAAAAAAAAAAACTGTTAAATTTTCAGCAGGGTCAGATGTCAGGCTTTTTAGAACGAGATTGAACATTTGCCTGGCAATGCTCATCTTGGCAAAGTAGGGGAAAAAATTCCTGTGTGGGGAAGCTTTCTCTAAAATGTAAAATATGTCCTGTGATTGCGGGTGATAACATCTCTGCACTGTACCCCCAGCATGAAGTAAAGGCAGGATGACAACAGCAGAAAAAAATCAGCTACCAGTCTGGACTAGCTGTATCCTTTTAGGCAATTGCATGCACTTCTCTCATTGTGCTGCTCCATGGGTTTCTCTGCAGGAACAAGGCACTCTAGTGTACTTGTCCTCCTGGTGCCACAACTAAGGGACAATTTAGAGGGAGGCTTTGCTTCTCATCTTGCTTTATTTAATGAGAAGAATCCAGAGCTACTGAGCTGCCCTCACCCTTGCTTACTAGTAACACCTGAATCCTGCATAGAAAAATGCAGTGTTAAAAGACAATATCCACAGGGCCCATGTCATGCTCATCTGTTGCCCAGCAATCATGATGTCTGTGGTGAGCCACCCAGACAGTCACTGCACAGCTATGAATGACAGTGTTTTAGAAAAGACCTTGTAAAAATTGTTGGTGTGGTGGTCAGTTCTTCTACATGACCTTAAGAGAAGCTGAAGTCGCCAGACATTACATTCAAGAGATGGACTCCTGAGTGTAGGACTAAAATATTGATGGGGGGTCTTCCTAAAGTCTGGTCTGACTAGTTTTGCCTCTCTGGAAATGAGATGGGTCTCTGACCTTGTATTTGCAGTCAGGAAAGAATGAAACAAGCCCTTCCTGTACACCAGGGCTGCAAATGAGATCAAAGGGGACTCAGAGATCTGAGCTTAGCAGGAGTTTGGGGATGAAAGAATAGCAGTTGTTTTTAAAAATTCAGATATGTAGAATGAAGATCAGCAGTTTCAGAAGATATCTTGTTTATCACTGATATACTCAATTTATTTTTGTATTCTGCCTAGGAAATGACAGTGTTCTAAATGATGGGCAGGCCAATGAACACACCTTGAAACAAGTGGCTTCCCTCAGATGAATGGACGGACTCACATGTGCGTTGTTTACACCTCATAGTACAAGGAGGTGAGTGATGGGCCAAGACCTAGACCATACAGGAGCTGAGGTCTGTGTCCAGGGCATTCCTGGCAAGACACAGCAATATGTGTCCCTAGCTGGCCCCTGTGAGCTGTGAGAAGCAGAGGCGTTGCACTGGGGTAGGTGTAGCCTTTGCACCTGTGATGGAATTCAGAGGGAGACGGAGATGTGGAGGCATTATTTCGAAGCAGTCCCTCCCTCCGTTGCTTTGAGGAAAGCAGAGCAGCTGTCAGGAGGAATATCCCTATTCCATATGGCTGTTCAATGTAAATATAGCACTGTAAACAAAGACCTGCCTGGGAATTAATCCCAGGGTGACTAAAAATACATGGGCATGGTTTTGCTGGCTCTTCTACCACTCAGAGACTGAGTAATAGAGGCTGGATTATCTGTTTTAAAGAGATTCATTTATATTTTGCATTAAAGTATTCATATTTATGTAAAAAATAAGCCTCATTCCCCCTCCCCTTTTCAAATCACAACCATATTCTGCTGCTTCTAGAGGAAGTTTGTGTTTGTTTCGGTGCTTTGAAATTAAACTTGTATTCAAATAACCCCTTCCTCACTTAGGAACTCTTGAATTTTTGAAAACCATAGAGAACTCAAGGGTGTTGTCAAGTCCATTTCTTCAAAATGGTCCCATAATGCAGATTTGAAAGCATTTAGGAGCTGTTTTGATAATCCATCTACTGAGCTACTTTATAACTTTGGATTCGGAAATACTTCCCTGACTCTGGCCTAAATCACTTCAAAAACAGAATTTAGACACTTAAATCCTTAGGAGAAAAAAATTCTGCCAGTAACGCATAAGTTCTTCTGAGAGTACGACTCAATGTCTTTGGCAGCAAGTCCATAGAACCTGCATGTCAGACAAGAAAGCAAGTTTTGCTAACAAGAAAATCCCCTCAGCTTTGAGAATTAAACTGCCATGGTACCCTACAAGTCATATGCTCATTGTAGCAACCTGTCATCAAAGTTCAACACCTTATTCAGGTCTCTCACACCAGAAAACAGTTGCCTTCATAAATCAGAAGACACACAGGCATCTCTTCAGAAAGAGCAAAGCATGGCAAATTCCTTCTGTGTCATATCTCATACAGCAAAATCAAGAAAGTGTTTTTAAGTGGTTCACAAAAAACAGAAGCAAAAATAATTGGGGTAGACAAGTTAGATGACCTACCTAATTACACAGTAAATTGGTAATGCCTTTGTATGTACACATGGGAGAGGCGTTAAATATAGATCCTGGCTTGTGTTCTTCGGCATGAGAGTGTGGTTGGTTATTTTTTTGCAGGAGAAGGGGAAACCACAGAGTTGGACTACTACAACTTATGATTCTGCGTATGCCCTGCACTAGGGTAATACCTAGAAATAGCTTAGACCCTCATTTTGCCCAAACCTGGATGCCTCCTGTCACAGGACTGGAGGATGGGAAATATGACCTATAGGAGGCAATTGTTTTTCTGGAGAGGTAGGCCACTGCCTTTCTGGGCAGGAACATTTCTACCCTTGGTCTGCAGTCTGCCTAAGGGGTTAGTTCACAGAGTCATACAGTATGCTGAGTTTGAAGGGACTCATCAGGATCATCGAGTCCAGCTCCTGGCCCTGCTCGGGACCATCCCCAAGAGTCACGCCACGTGCCTGAGAGCATTGTCCAAACATTTCTTGAACTCGGTCAGGTTTGGTGTTGTGAGCACTTCCTTGGGGAGCCTGTTCCAGTGCCCAACCACCCTATAGGTGAAGAACCTTTTCCTATCATCCAGCCTAAACCTCCTCTGAGACAGCTTAAGGCCATTCCCTCGGGTCCTGTCACTGGTCACCACAGAGAAGAGATCAGTGCCTGCCCCTCCTCTTCCCCTCATGAGGGAGTTGTAATCTGCAATGTGGTTCATCAGCACCTGCAATTACAGGGTCCCCATTTACCTCAGAGACGGTGCAAGTAGTGCAATGTATGCACCAATCCTAAGTGTGCTGTAAGCCAGGTCCTCACTTCTCCTATGCATGGGGTGACTCTCTCCTTTGACCAGTGGATTGGGCATGATTGTCTTTTCATTGTGGCAGGTACCTCACTGCAGAACAGCTTTCCAACTTGGGAAGGCTCCCCAATTGCATGTTTCTTTTGGGGGTTTAGGGTCACCTCTTCACTTATTTCTGCCTCACCTTCCTTTGTTTGGGAGAGGTCCTTTGTTCTAAAGTCTGTGAGTAAAGGCTTGTGGATGTTATGTTTTGCTTTCTCTGCCAGCTGCACTGCTGTAGCGGACAGAGGTCCCATTTCTTCTTCTCGTGAACCTTTTCAGAGAGAGGAGAGGACTTTGATTTTCCTGGATTTTCCTTGAAGCTCCAGTCAGCTTTCAGCAGGTGTGGCACCCAGGCAAAGTACTCTCTGCTTCCATCTTGGCTGCCAAGATCCTTATTCTGCAGCCTGCCAGTCCACTTGGTGTGCTCTTTGTGGAAGCAGCTGCTTGTAGGGCTGTAATTGGCAACTCTTCATCAGCCTCTTGCCTCACTGCTGCTTCCTAGAGCATTTTGGTTGGGCACAATTTTGCTGAGATTTTTATCTTCTTTGGCAGTGCAGGAGGCACCAAAAATATTCAGGTTTGTAGGTTTTGAAGAATGACGTCGGTAACTTTGGACGTCTTCGTTATGACAAGATATCTACTGAAATATTTCGGGGGAGGGGAGAAATAGCTAAGCCTAATAACAGTAAACAGTTAAGAAATAAGGTTCTGACTAGCTCCCTGAGTTATCCTTTTGGGGTATTATTTTAAAGTAGTAAAAATAAGAAAAGAAATCTTGCTGGTAGTTTGGGCTCAAAAAGGATCTACTATGAAGACAGGGTGATGGATGTGTTTCATAGAATGAATATAAAATACTTTCATGTGTTTGATAGAGTGAATAGATAGAATTTCAACTACTTCTTGAAGCTGAAACACTGATCCTAAATATGCTTGAAAGCAGACGGAATCTGACTGACTACAGCCCAAGTGACAGGAGAATTGGAAAGTCCATTTAATTTCAGCCAAAAGATATTAGTCTTACTACTTCATAGATTTTAACCAGAACTCAAGTTTTAGTTTTTTGAGATCCTCAAAGCAAAATATGGGAAGAGGCCACCATAAACTTATCTACAGTTTGACAGGCAGTGTCTATGTCCACCACTCCATTTGCTTAACCTTCCTAGGAAGCTGAAGTTCGTCTTTGGCCTTCAGTTAATGGTTTTGTTTTACCAAGAAAGAAACCTGGATCAGTAGCACTCATGGGGCTGCCAAACAAAAATGGAATTCAAAAATGCTAACAGTTGCTCTAATAACGAATAGTCTGCTTTGAAATATTCTTGATGCTTCCTTTTCAAATTAACTCGAGAAACATTTTTTTATGCAAAAGTCTTAGGGAGGTTTTCCTGACCCTGGGTGTTTGAAGATTGTCGTTTGTATGCAGAAAGACGAAGGGAGCTCCTGAGAAAAGAGCCTGTAGAAATTCTCATTTTTAGTACTTTGACTATATCCAAAATAGGCGTTATGTAGGTGAAGGCTTTTTGGTTTGTTTTCATTGGTTTTGTTGCAATTTCCTTTTAGTTCATCAGCACTCCAAAAAGAAATTTGTTGAGACTCAGACAGGAGGAAGTCCTGCTTCATTTCATGTTTGTCAGGACTACCAGGTAGTCTCGGCCCTGACATGAGAAAGCTTGAATTATGTGGGATTTTTGGTCAGCATCAGGCCTTCTTATTTGAGTTTCTGGGCTGCTGGGGATTCAGTGTATCCAATACTCTGTAAGTGGAAGGTTTTGATTTAGTGTTTTCTAACGTGTGACCTGTGCTAACCATACTCAAGTTCCTCCCACTGTATCATTCCGGCTTTAGGCTTACAAACCAGACCTGAACGCATGCTGTTAAAGAGATCTTTGTAAGCTGAAAGTCAAGTATGTAGGCTTTTGAAAAGCACCCTAGTTTCATCAGGCCCTGCTCAATCTCCCCATCGGTTTCTCTCACCCACAAGGCAGATGTTGCTCACCATTTACAGCAGGCTACAAGGCCACAGGCAGCAGCTGTGGAGCTGAGAGGCCTGAACAAGATATGTTGTTGGGAGGTTACTGTACCTCATTGCTGACAGACTGCACAGACCAACATTTTGGCACAGTGGATAACCCAGAGTAACTTGTTTTATCCCCGAGGACGCACTGCTGGCTGCTCCCCTTCTGTTCACAGATTCCCACAGGTTTAGTCACTGGTGGAGTCTCTTCTCTACCCACACAGGTATGGTGTGGGTGGCAACTTCAAACAGATCCTACTGCAAAGATGACACACTACATATTTTAGTGACTATCTGGCTCAAAGGATGGGAAAATAACAGGCAGCATATAGAAAAGGAATAGAATAATTTCATATTTTTACAATCTCCTCGTTAGTCATTTCATTACACTTTCCCATAAAGTTACATGCCCACATACTACACATTTAGGTTTTTTGACATCTCTAATTGAGGAATCTCTTCTGTCTGCCAAGTATTGCTTTTAATGTGTTTTTACCTACTCCTTTTACCTATTAAAGACCATTAATTTCTGTAATATTTTTCTGAAAGCCATGAAAGTATAGTTCTCACTTCTGAAGTTGCAAAGATAGCTTAATGATAACAAATTATACTTCACCAGATTGCATGTGGGAAACATTTGGCCTTAATTGAATTACTTGTTTCTTCCAACTCAAGTATCATTTGCCAATACATATAATTATATCTAGAGAAACTTATATACATTCTTTACAATTTTTACATAAATATAATTATGATCAGGTAATTTTGATCATATTTAACAGTGGGCAGAAAACTGTTTCTGTTTCGTGGACTCTGAGACACCCTTGAATTTATACCTTATTTTCTTCTTTCCTATAACTTGAGTCATGGTCATGAACTAAGTGTTGCATTTTTTCTTCCTCATATAAATATGGAATTGAAATAATTAAAGTTCAGCAGAAAGTACCTGATAATATTTTTTTGGGGAAATTAAGTACTTGCTCTCCTGTGATGCTTATGGAAGTCATTTAAAAATAACATGAATCTGGTGTTAATGACTACCTTACTTACCCAGCCTGGAACATCTTCCTCCATAGGAGTCAGATGTTAACAGCATAGTCAGTAATGGGTTGTTTATTTTATCCAGTTTATTAGATATTATTCTTAAACAGTTGTTCACCAGATTGTTATTTCGTGGTTTCATCTCTTGTCTGTAATAACCAAGAGATAAAGTGTATACTTTCAAGTTGTATTTGCCCCATTTAAGCTCAGAATTTTGCCATCTTTTTTTTCTTCACAGGAACAGTTTTAACCCGAGACTTAAAATCCTGTGCCATAGTGTCAACCTCAGGAAACAGATGCAACAGTTAAGCCACAGTCATGGACAAGGTATGATTATCCTTTACTATTTCATTGGTTTTGGCCAGGACAGAGTTAATTTTCTTCATAGTACCTTATAAGCCTCAATAGCTTATAAGGACTAGGTTCAGCTGCTTCTTTTAAAATGTTGTGTTGTAGAGTGCATTCCTCTCAACAAACCAGAGAGCCCCACCAAGGTTATGGAAAGTGCTTGGGTTTAGAGCATTTTCCTAGCAGTTGATGGAGGCTTACTGAATCACTTTGTAAGATCATCTGTTCCTGAAATTTGAACTCTTTGTCAGTGGCTTCATTTGTTTCATGGTTTAGGAAGCTGTTTTGTATTGTTGGAGGGGGTTTTCCAATTAAAAAATACTATTAGTTTTTTGAACTTGGGGTCTTTTTCTACTTTTTAGCTGGGCTTCCTGGGCTGTTATCTGGTTCTCATTATTGTGATTAGCCTCTGCAGCAGGCCATCTTTACTAATTAGAATTAGCAGAGGAGCTCTCACGTGTTTTACTTGCATATCCAGCTTCACCTTCTTAGTTATACCTGTAAAAATGCTGTAGCAGTTCATTCTGTAGTTGAGTAATGATTTGAATGGCATTTGTCACACCTCCCTAAAGTTTCTATATTGTGTTGATGGATGCACCAATATCTTACACTACCCAACAGCCTTAGTTCAAGTCAACTTTTAAGTTTGCTAAATGTGAAACTGTAAACTGAAAAGCTGAGAAGTAACAGAGTTACTGCTATTCCTTGCTGCTTTGCTAATCTTATTAATTTTAATGATACTAGAAAGTCACACTGGTAAGGGCAACAGTACCTATAAAAATGAAACACACCACTCATGTTCCTGCATATTTTGCATATGTGCCTAATGCAGAGGCCAAAGGCCTGTGCTGGGGAACTGCCAGTGCACTGTATGATCCTGCCTGGCTCCTACCACCTTCGTGGGGGTGGGAATGCACCTCCTGCTTCCTCTGGTGCCACAGGGGCTGTTGAAATGGTTGTAAATAAATTGCTGCCATCACTTGATTACAAGTAGCATAGTTTAATATTGAGTATGTGTTGAATAATCAACTTACAAGTATATAAATAATAATGAATTACTAGCTTATAAATATTGTCTGATTATTAAACACTTAATAATTAGTTAATAAGCACAGAAAATATTGTATAAGCGTGACATATAAAGTTGAAGATGCTGCTTGGCTGCTTCCTGGAAAAGTGCCTTCTTTTCCAGGGGTGGAGGAGCTGGTTCAGTCTTGGGTTCATCTGTGGTGAGTGAGGACAACTGGGCCAGTGACACTGCCCCCACAAACTGCCAAGCAGGAACCATGGATATGCTGAGACACATCATTTCTACCTTTGAAAGGAGATGGGAAGAGACTTGCCCAGCGTTCCCCGAATCTCTGAGGAAGAAGCCAGGCTGCTTGTGCAGAGGCCAGTGCTGCTGCCTGCTCTGCTCCGGGTTGAGGACAACCCTCCCCATCCCTAAGCTAATTAAAGCTTCTGCTCATTATAGCAGTGTGGGTTTTGACAAGGGCATAAATCAGTCACTGTCCTAGGAACATGAACTGCCATAATTGCGCATTGTCTAAATATGAACTAATGACTTAATGACTGTTCCAGCTGTTGGACACACAATGAATTAAGAGTTGAACACGTAAAAACAGCGCGAAAACTGTCTTTTCTCCCAGAGACTTTTTCAGACATTGAGTTCAGCCTGATGCGTGCCGGCTTCTCAAACTTTGGGGACCAACATGACTGAACCCCCACCTCAGGCAGGGGCCTCTGTCACCTGCCCACCTCCTGCCTGCCTGGAACCCAACATCTTCCCTCCCACTCCTGCCCCCCTGCTCAGAAGCAGATGAGTCAATCTCAGTTGCCAACCCCAAACATGCAAGACTTGGTCTCTGCTCCAAACCTCAGCCCACCCCCAGGAACCCCTTTTCCCAGCCCCAAACACACATGTCTTTTTTTTCTGTTTTAGAGCCCTCAAAACAGCCTCATCAGCCTGTTTTCAGGTGTGGAAAACTCAAAACTTAATCTCCATTTCCAAGTACAGAAAACACAGGACTGAGTCTCTGGGTCTGACGACTCTTGGTCTTGAGGCCCAAGGACACACGTCTTCCCCTGACGCCCAAAACCCATGATTTGCCCTCTTTTCCTGGAGGCAGATGAGCTGGAGTTTTGCAGCCCCGAAACAGCTTCCTCTGAGCCCATGTCGGGAAAACAGGATTTAGAATAGATGTCAGTGCCCTGAGCTGGACTAGTCTGGTTCCCGACAGGTTGTCGCCTCTGCCATTCCAAGGGCTGCTCAGCTCAGTGGGTGCCACATAAGGCCTTCATATCCTGGAACTTATATTTCTGAGAGAAAAAAAACAGAGTAAACCCAAACATAATAATCTGTTTCCACATCTAAGACACACCAAAAGGTTCTGTCAGAGGCAAATATACTGGCAGATGCCCTGGATCAGGCACTGAAGGTGTCAGAGCTGCTGTGAGAGCACATAGACATGTTGGGAACTGCAATTTCACTGGAAAGCACACAGCTGGGTGCATAGGGCCCTCACAAGTGAAAAATATTGAGCAAGGAGAAAGAGCAAAACAAAGAGAAGCCCAGAGATCTCCCTAACATCACGTTAGCATCTCTTTTCCTACAGTCAGATTTTTGCACAGGAGGGTGGACGCATGGAGGACACACAAGTCCGAGCAAAGTTGTCTTGGGAGATGGCCGTCTCTCCCAGAATTATTCAAGGAATATGTGGGAAGATACTCCAAAAAGCCAGGGGTTTTTGTCCAAACGTGCTCTGATTTCACTCTATTTCTCCCAGAGAGACCACCTGCTCTCAGGCAGCAAAGGGCAGCAGCCCAGCAGGACTCTTGCAAGCCCTTAGAGCCCCTAATTGTCCTCAGCTTGGCCCACCCACTGCTATTTAAGCTCCAGCTGAGGAGCATAACCTGCTGTTGCTTCTCCTGCTTGGCTGTGGAGGACCTGGGCTTCATCTTCAAGGCTGACTTGGTGACCCCTGTCTTGCATAACATTGCATGCTGGACCAACAGGTGTATGAGGACAGGATGATCACCTTCCTGGTGGAATGCAGAAGTGAAATACTGCAGGAGGTAAGAGGCCCTTTTTTTCTTTCTTCTTTTTTTTTTTTTTTTTTGGCTCTGGATTTTTTCTTTCTTGCTGATGAAAATCTTTTACTGATGTGGGATAGCTTGGCCGCTGTCGTTCCAGGGCTTTGCCTTGTCAATATGTGAGCAATTTGCTCTAGTGAAACCGTTCTTCTGACCTCAGGTGTGTTAAACTGACAAGATAATGTAAATTAGCCTTAATTTGTCCTTTCTAGTGGCCCAGGAAGCAAATTCTCCTTTTGGGAATTTCTGCAGCTTCTAGCATGGAAAGTTGTCTTATGGGAGCAGCTGAGATTTTTGGTAGCCTTGACCGAGTCTGGAAAGGTTTGCATGGCACAGGCAGCAACTGGAATCTCAGTGTGTGGTACTCTGATTCATCAGCTGTGGAAAAGGGCTTTTATGAGTATGCAGTGGTCACTTGTGTGCCTGGTTTTTCTCCGTCCCAGAAATTTATGTGAGGAGAAGGTAAAAATACATTTTGCAAAAAATCCTGTGTGACCTGTATTTCCCTGCCCCTTAACCAAGGTTGTGGAATATCATAGCTACTGAATCTTTGGGACAGTTAAACTTTGAAAGGTGCAACCTGTCTGCAGACCAAAAGCTGTATTATTTATTTCAGAATTAGAACAGGACGTGTATTTTAAATGACACAGAGAGCTTTTGACAGCAGCAAAGCTTAAGTTTGATTCTGAAGAGAAAATCCCTTCATTTTACAAATGGCTGTCATAACTTTCACTGGAGGATTTAATATCAAGCAAAGGCTCTTGCAAAACCTTTAAGGTGGCCTGTAATGAAGACCAAAATTGCAGATCTATTGCTGAAAATAACTTCATTGGTTAAGAGGTCTATTTCTTGCTTGACTTCCCACCTGCCACTTCATTCTTAAAACCTGAATGAAAGTCTGCCTTCCAAGAAGAGATCTTTCCACCTTTAAGACCAAAAGTCTTCTGCATTGAAGTATGTATTTCTGATGGGAGTGCTTAGCATGAGCTGTGCTCTCGGAGTTTTGAAACAAGGGTGAGAAGTACATTGTCTTATTTGCTGAGAATTAGTCTTGCAGTCTTAAAATCCAAAACAAGATAGGATTTTGAAGCTGTTTCTTAATTGGAAGGGAACACGGCTGGAAGAATCAACTGGTGTGTGTGACAGTCTGGCAGGAGAGCTCTTGCTTTAAGTCAGATGAGTTTCCTGCATGCATTGCTGAGAGCTGTTGTGTGAAATTTCATGGGCTGCTTGTGCTGACAGCTGAGCTTGGTTCCAGGATGTGCTATTGCCAATGTTTGTAGAAACACTGGCTGAGCTGTCCTTCCTGTGAGTGAGAAACAGTGTCATGCTAGAGGTCTGAACAGACATGGACAGTGAGATGGCAAAGGAACAGCTGTAGAGACTAAAGGAAGAAATGTTATTACTGATGCTTTTTAGCATTAATAACATCCCAATCCAGTTATGTCTCATATATACCTGGAAGTAAGGTGCCACGTGCCCACATTATCCTGAGTAAGGGAAGCATCGAGGATGCAGGTTTGGAAGAAGTGAACAGGCATTTGCTTTATGTTATGCTGCTCACTGGTTCCTGGCTGACCTGCCTGCAGAATACTTTCCTCTCTGCAGAAGTGCAATATTAAACTTTGAGTGGACAACTGAGTGTAATTTATAGTGTTTTCACATCCCCTTCATTTTAGGTTTGCATAAAATGTCTTGTTTATTTTCCTGATTATTCATTTCAACTGTACATATGATTAAAAATAATGAATGTTATTAATTTTTATCATTAGTACCATCATTACGCCTACTCATATCCTTTGATATTATTGCAAAAATTATCTTTAATAGTTTTAATAGGAGCTATTCCCCAGGCTAATGAGGATATAAATCAAAGTATTAAACAAGGTAGAAAGTAAAGTTTTGGACTCTATTCTGAAACTGAACCCCCTCTGTGCAGTGGATGCCTTCAGGTTTTGCTCAGAAGAATATTTATATGTGTCTCTTCCATGTACTTGCATGAAATGGGGTTTAAATTTGACTGACATCAATTGCACTGTCTGTGGCAGCAAGGAGACCAATTCAAAGGTAGGAGAAGGAGCAGCAAGGATGTCGCTGAAGTCTGTTCTTGCAGAGGTCAGGCCATCTTATGCCACCGGCTGTAACAAGGCAAGGTACACTGAGTACTCTGGGGAATCCCACCTGAAGGGCTTCAGCAAGAAGTGCGGGGCAAAAAGCAAGAAGATACCAGTCATTAAATTCCATAGGAGCGTGCCGTAGAATTCTGTCTAATTACTAGGATTCCATCTATTAAAACTGAGACACGGCAAAAAGGAATAAATAATCTCTCTGGTAATCTTCCAAAGGATGTCTTCTAAACATGAGAAACCATCTCTGCCCTCTTATTGTCCTCTGTTGCTTTGCTGTTTGTAGCAGAGTGCAGCCTAGCAAGGATGTGGTGCTGGCAAGGGATGAGAAAGTCAGGCTGGCTTCCTGTGCTTTTTTGTTTTATTGGGTGTTTCACCCATTAATTTTTACGAGGCTTTTTTTTTCTTTGCAGTAAATATTGAACTAAAGCTCACTTCGTACAGCACAACGCTCTTGCCAATGTGAGCAAAAGCAGTATAGCAGATAATACTTTGGCATGTTTTCTGTGTTTCTAAAATTTCCTGATCAGACTTGAGTTCCCTGCTTTAAGAGGATTGCAGACTATTTGCTACAGAGCCTGCTAATAAAAGCTTTTCAGATACCCAGTTTAAACTAATTGTTGCTTGTCTTGTAACAATTTTTGGGGCCAGGACATTGCTGCACTTCATGGGGGAATCTGTTAATGCATTAAATGAAGCTGCTAGAAAGCAAAAGCCGAGAAGTTCAAAGAAAACAGAGTTGTGCCACCCAGCCTATCACTGGCTGAACACTGAGCAATTTGGGGCTTTAGGGACTTCAGTAGGATTCTGCTGGCTGCATCTCTGAGGTGTTGGTTTTCTCCTCCATTCTGTGGTGAATCCCTTCTCCAGGAGGACAGCAGTGATGACAGGAGTGAAATGTTGTAGAAGGGTAAAAATTTGTATGAATCTTGCTCCAAATAATTGCTAGGTAGAAGACAGCTGCTGACTGGACTTCAGTCTGATCCAGAACGTGTCCTCATAGTTTCCTGCTCCTAGACTTTGAGGACAATTTGTTCCTCAGCAATTTAGGTACCAGCCTTTAGGTAGGTAACAGAAAACACTTAAGCCTGGTGAGCTGGAGCCGGATCCCATTCAGCACTGGTACCAGCAGTGCTGGGAGGCAAGAGGCTATTGCAGGGGTGGTGACCAGAGCTGTGGCTTGGGATCATGTTGCAAGCCTGCTGCAGTCAGTTTGAACCTGGGTCCATGGTGTTCTGAGGCAGCACGGGAAGTGCCCCCTGCTCCTTTCAGTCTGCCATTCCCCGTATTGCTCCGTGATAAGTGCTCCCCTCGCACTGGGATAGGGCACACGGGGGATAAATGCTTTCAAATCTGCTTTGCTTCAGTAATGAGCTGTAATTGAGGCAGGCTTGAAAAACTTATTTTTAATGTCGCACAACAATTGTGTGTTGGTGGTGGTGCTTTTTTTGCAAGAGGAGATGAAAACTATAGAAGGAAATGGGAGGAATTACAGACGCATTTTTGCTTTGCCCTTAGTAAATAAGGTCTTCAGTGTCAGTCATCTTTCAAACTGCTTGATTGTATATAATCATGTGCGTCTGCCTGAGAGCATCTCCCTTTTGAATAGCAACAGCTCCCTCTGTCTGCCTCGAGTACACCATGGGCTGTTGCACTTTACCAGATGCCATTTTCTTGTTCCCTGCCCAGTGAAATTCCTGCTCTCTAGGTATGTTTGCAGCTTAAATGGATTCACTTCGAGAAGATTTTAGACATTCTCTGTATATTTTTAGGAGTGGCTGTAAACTTTTTGCTGTTACTTCCACTACCAGTTTATGAATGGAACAACTGTTAAAAAAACCCAGAAGAGGGGTAGGGAGTGCAGCAGCTGCATTAGTGGGAGAGACCAATTTCTGTTGAAAGTGAGCTTTGAACAACCCGTGAATTACTGTCACGTTGAACGTGTCTCTGGAGATTTGAAAGTTTTATACCCTCTTCCAAAGTGCTGCTATTGTCTGTGTAACAAACGTGAACTGAACTGTTCTGTTAAAAGTAAGTCATGCACACTTAAGAACATAATAGCAGCTCAGCGTTAACAATGCTGCTACATTCATTTCAGCAAACTGTTACTGTAGTACAACTGAAGCGCCAGCAAACGATTTGCCTTGTGATGAAGAGCCAGCATGCGATTAAAGGCATGCTATTAACATTTCCTAGCTCTCTTCTCGCTCTGACATTTGTCCTGTATGAGTTTTTTTGATCACAATCTCAGCAGCAGACTTTGCTGTACGTAGCACTTGAAGGTTTCACAAAGCTGCCTATAAAGGATACATCATATCTCATCTGGTATTTGCTGCAATAGGTAGAGGAGAAACAATAGCCTGTCTGAACTTTGTTTAGGATTAAAATATTTTGCTCAAGAGCTTCCTTTCATTTTTAGGTTTTTTTTCAACATATGAAAATAGGGCTCCAGCTTTAAAGTACAACACAGATGACGACTCGATGCAGCTCTACTACTAGGAAGACATTTGCAATGTTTTAGGGGGCAGAGTTTATTCAGATGACAAGCCAAAAATTCTCATTTTCCACCCTGGGAAATTTCCTCCACAGAGTTTGTGGACGATGTAGTCCAGCCAGAATGTTCCGGGTTTAGGTGACATGTAGAGTCCCGTTAGGCTGGCTATGGTTCCTGTGATGTTTTGCTGGAATATTTCTGAATAAGTCTTTCAGTTCTAGAGTTTCAGTCTTTGGGAGATTGTCCTCTTAAAATTGAATTCTTAACTGGATGAAGGAATACATTTTTCTTTTAGGTTGTTGCCTCCTTACTGAATTGGAATGAGGTACTTTCAAGAGTGTTCCCCAAGAACCCAGATTTAAAAAAAAAAAATATCAAACCAACACCAGTTTGCTGCCACTCCTGAATTCTGCTTTTGGAGTGAATTACCAAGGTTGTCTTGGAATGTTTGTGCATGGTCAGAGGTGTAAGAAAAGTGGCGATGAATACGGAGTTGTGTTTCACGGCATGGCTCAAACAAGTGTGTATGCCTATACTTAAGAAAAACCTTGTATAAGAAAAGCCATTTGTAGAGTCCTGTGGTCTTTCATGCTTCATAATCAGGCCTGAGGGATGGAGTTTAGATGCATGTAATTTGTGGAAGACAAAGTTAAATCTTTGTCATAATTAGAATGTGCTCACAAATTTTGATAGTGTATACCATTAGTTACTGAAGCTGCTTTAGCACCCAAATCTGTCCTTGGAGGTGACAGTCCCACTATGGATGCTTTTGTTGGATGTTCCCTTCTGGATTTAACTCTTGCACTTCAGACTGTCTGTAATTATACATGTAAAATAAAATCACTTTATATTTAAAAGGTCACTTCAAATTAATGATGTACATTCTTCTCCTTCAGTAAATGTTGTCAGGTTCAACAAATGTTCTGCAAGGAAAAATAGTAGCTTCGGGGGGAGTGGGCAGGAACCTAAATTATGCAGCTCACTGAAAGTCCATTAAGCCCCAGGGTACATGGTTAAATTATTGATTTGGCCATTGCTGGCTATTCAGCAAATGACTGATGCCTGGCCCTTCAAGTGCCTTGGCTCCTTTTAATTGTTTAAGGCCCTCTGTCCAACTGCTGATTGCCAGAAGAATGACTGCAGGCCAGCTGAGCGGCTGTGGTCATGTCATTCAAGTCACCCAAGTCACCCCAGAGTCACCGTGGAAGGCTGTTAATCCCTTCTCCCCATGTACCAGCTTGAGCCGAGCCTGAACTTGGTTCTGTGCCCACTGGCCAAGTCTAGTGTGATACACTATGCTCCATGGAGCTCTCTAACAAGGACAAAGGTCCCTCAAATTGTTTCCCCTAATCAAAATACTAATTTCCCTTTGCATCTTTCTTGAACCTCTACAATTTCTCCAAGTGAAGCTCTCCTTAATGCAAGCTCTATCTGTAGAGAGCTTGTTTTGATGAAAAAATGGGGGGATTTATACGTACATATATATATATAATAATCCTAACTAGCCATAATTAGAACAAGTGTTATTGTCCTAGAGGAATTCTAGTCCTATGAAACGTAGTCATGCTACACCCTTCTAAAAGCTGTAATGTAAACGTTGCCAAAGAAAGCTGCACGTGGTGACTGCAAGACAGAATGCTTATTAGTAAGAAGTGATGCTGCTGTCAGTGGTGCGGATAACAGACCTGCTGGATAAAGCAAAGGGAGATGGATGAACAGACCCTTGTTAATGACATAATGAGGGCTGTAGGGCTGGGTGGGTTGCCCTGTGGTTAGTTGCATGTTTTTGAAGCCAACAGCTCAGTGGCACATGCTATTTTGTGTGCAAAGTAACTCTATGGGGAGTCCTGTTCTTTTTCTGTTCACAAATGACCTCTAGTCACAGCACTGGTTGTGTGAGGCTTGATATGTCTTTGAGAGCAAAGAGCAGGCGGGGAGAAAGATACTTTGCTGATGTGTACCAGTTGGGTGAATCTAGCTAGATAGATGAAAAGATGAATTTAGGATACAACCATGTTCCCTGTGCTGTACTACAGAGGCAGATGTCTGGCATCCCCTTCCTGTTGTGTTGACATTGCTTGCATGAACATTCACTTGTTACCAAGGCCAGCTGGCTGGCCTTTGGGATCAGTGGTCCCAGAGCACAGCCTTGCTGCCTGAAAAACCGGGAGAGGCAGCCAAGAGGCACTGAAGTCTGTGTGCTTGGGCCTTGGGTGCCCAAGTCTTTAAAGCCCAGGGGGAACATTTCCAAATTTAATTGGTATTTTGGATCTCTCGTGAAGTATTTGAGTAATTGGAGCTGTGCTGTTTGGGTGGAAAAAAGATTGGGTTTGTTTTTCAGGTCCGTGAAAACTATTTGGCCATTCCAAGGGCAAATGAATGTAATTCTCAGTTGGTTTGGTATTCAGAGTTTTGAGGACAATTTCTGTTGGCTACAGTGACAAAGAGTCATAAGATCCTTCCCATGTGCCTTGAACTTTGTTGTGGCACTTAAATTCTCCAAGCATGCAGGCGAACCAGGAATAGGGGTGGTTTGGACCACGCATCTTCTGTCTGAAGGATGGAGGGGAGAAATGTTTCCCTCATGCCTGTTTAATGGTGAGCATAAGGGAGCCAGGGTGAACCCATCTGTCCCTTAGAAAATGCTTCTGCAGTGAATGAGGACCAAGGGCACTAGAAGGGAAAAGCGATATGTCCAGGGACAAGGTCTGAGCTGGCCTTTGAAAGCATCTCCTGGCTGGTGGCACCAGCATGCCGCTCTGTGGCACAAAGGTGGCAGGCAGCAATCCAAGCTTGTCAGCTGCTGCAGCTAGCAGGGAGGAATTGGGCTAGCACACAGCCTGTCTTCTACCTTTGGGAAACACCCAGTTTTTAAATTCTAGCCCTATATACCAGGGTTCCCACACATAGTCAAGGCACCATGTGGAGCACAAACCTCAAATGAGGTTTAAACTGAAGGAACAGCCAGAGGCCTTAACCAGTCTCATGGTTATTCCATGAGTGCTGCTGTTGCTCCTGGCTTGCTGTTTACTCATCTGCACCTGCAGTGTTGAAAGCTGTACAGAAATCCTGTTCAGCCTGAGCCAAAAAGTACAGCTAGGCTTTGTGTGTACAGAGGGCTTTATAAAGGTCATGAATTGAGCTTTTCTGCCAACCTTTTTGTGATTTACTTCTCATTGTTTCTCTTTCTCCAGGAATTCCTCCTCCGAATTGCCATCTGCCAGCTTTTTTAACAGGCAGGTCTGTGTTGCAGATTTTCTATTAGTACAAGTCTTATTGCTTTTGTGCAGGAAAGCTGGACCACCGTGGAGGCCTCCATGTGTTGCTGTTATCTACTGGAGTCATGCTGAAGGGTAACTTGGTTTTTGGAGGGGAAAGAACAATTAGCTCCCAATAATTTGCATCACTGGGTGTAACCTAATTGCTGGGACAGCAAGGAAACCCAGGGTGTGAGTGAGAATCTTGGTCCAAGCACAAAATAGTTTGGGTTTACTATCAGTTTTGTGGTTTAGGTCTGTGAGGGGTTCATTCGGACTCATTCATAAGCCTTCTGTTACCAGTTCTGAGTGTGTTTTTAACTGCTGTCACTGTAATGCTGTGGAAAAGGGTTAGGCACAAAAGACCAGTTGCAAAGATTCTTCTTGTGGTAACTTGTCATAACTGGGGTTTGCTGCTGTGCTCAGACCTGCAGAATGCTGATGAAATAGACTAACATGATTCTGTCTCACGCTTCGGTGACAAACGCTATAAAATGCTCCTTTTAGGATGCTTTTGATTAGTAGTGATGGAATTATGACATGTGTAGCCTTTATGTGTATGTCTTTCAAAATAGTCAGTGACTATGTCACACTACCAGCACTAAAAATTCTTCATAATTCTATTCTTGAAAGCAACCAGCATCTCCTTCTGTACAGTGCAGTGAGGGAAGCCTCTTCTCTTGAAACTCAGCCAGGTTTTGGTTTAGGAGCTGCGATGCACTGATAGTAAATAGAAGACAGCAGTTTCCACTGCTTGTGGTTTCTACTATGGCAGAAAAGCAAAGATAAGGCTATGCAAAGCAGGAATCCTGGGGAAGGATTAATTTGCCCATCTGTGGGACAAGTGTCTAAGTAATGGTTTAATCTCCCGCTGATATGAGTGGGTTATCTGTGGGAAAGGCTTGATTTCTCTAAAATAACCAGCTTAGCCTAGATGCCTGACTTTTAGCCACTTAGCATTGGGTAAGATGATCATCATCTGCATATCTATATTAAGATACAAGCTGTTGATGTTTTCCTCAATTTTCCATTCTTAAAAAATGACAAGATTTCGAAGGATATTCTAGCAAAAATAGAAATAGGAGTGTGATGTATCCACTCTCTTATCTCTTCATAATGCCAAAGCCCACTTTGCAGGTGGAAGCCTGAGAATATTGGTGAATTCTGGGTTGTGCTGCAACCCAAGAAAATACTGACTGTCCACATATTTGAATAGTGAAATGCAAGGAAAATATTATTAAATAGTGGCAGGTGTCTACACAAGGTAATCCTCAGGGAAAATGTATTGCATTCCTTGAATGTCAGTAAACCTCACTTTATGTGTGAAAGTTTGATGGATAAGTAAAACCTTAGTTTTGTTCTGACAGGTGGCATCTCGTTTAGTACTCCTCCATGAAGAGACAGACCATTTTGCTCTTTTTATCTCCTGAGGTCTCTGAACTCCAGTTTGTCTCTAGGTTCATTTTACACACCTGTTTTGAGGCATGAGTTAATATGATGCTATCTAAATGTGAGTTCCTCGGATTCACTTCACAGAAAATAGGCTATGTCTCAGGAAGCTGTGCTCAGCTCAGAGAAAAAACTGCAATTTGGAGGTAGTATTTATTAGGCAACCTAGTATCGTAGAAAATTGGAGGGGCAACCCAAAAAACTGTAAATAAAAGGGAACCTATGAAGGCTTCTGCTGACATTGCTAAGCTTGACCTTGTGTCCTTAAAATGAGCATGAGGATCCAGGCACAGTCTTGAGATCTCCAGTTTTAAAATTAGTTTTAATAGGACACGACAGGTAGATTACAAGAATACAATGCTATAAATTTTAAAATATTAATTGTGAAGGTTAAGACAAATTAAATGAATCTTTGTAGACAAGTAAGGCCGTACTAAAGATGTGTTTCATTTCTTGGGTTTGGTGGGGACTTTTTGGCTGTTTTTATTTCTCCCAGTTAACACTGCTTTATTCTTCTGGTGTAAAACTGAAGCTGAATCACAACTTTGCTGGGTTCCCAAGATCAGCCTAGAACTGCAAGTTGTATCTGGCAGGGTTTTCCATACCAATTTTTACTTTATTTCCCCTTTGCTAAAACTCTTTTCACTTTCCAAGGTAGAAGAACCTTTGTGGGGCTCAGGTTTTAATGCATAATTCAACCTTCAAAGTCCAAAACAAGCATGCAGAAATCAAAGGCTTGACATGAAGTAAGTTATTTGATTCTGCAAATAGCAGTGCAGTGGTTTTTCCATTGAAGAGGCTATATTGCCTTTAGGATTTACTGTAATCGAGACAGTCATTTGCTGGATATTGATAATTCAGCTACTGCCTCTCTGGAAAATGTAATTCACTAACTGCTGTATAACAATTTTCTCAGGAGTTGTCCCCCAGCAGCCTACATGTTTTTCTCAGAGTGTTCTTCTTTCAGTTTTACATATGTTGATATATATTATTTTTCTTTTGCATAAGATTCCCAGCAGTAAGTGGCATTCTCATGGTGAAAAGCAGTATTTCTACTTTAAATAGTCACAAATCCTGCAAAGGCAAGAGCAGGGCACTGTACACACAGCTAGACCACTAAGCAGGCATCTTCCTATGCCTGCTGAGTAAGACTGGATGGGAGTGGAGAGAAAACATAAAGCTGACAGCTAGGCAGAGCCACCTGCCTCAGAAAATGAAACCTTGGGGTTAGCAATTATGATACCATCTACCTAAAGCCCTCTAACTAAGGCCTGGGTTTTATACATTAGAGTCTGAGAATTTCCAGCCTCATCAGAATTTTTATCTAAATGTTGTTTTCCAGAATTTCTGTCCCAGGTGTACCAGTGCACATGTCAGAGTGTGCCTTGATTCCAGTTTTGCCAGCTATAATGTTGTTCCACAGGTTCAGGTGAAAGTGCTGGCCTTGCGGCACACAAGTTTACAATCTGTACAGGAATTGACTGTTGTAACCGTGTCTCTTAGTCTGCAAGTGCAGCTAATCCTGGCCCTAAGGTGCTGGTTTGGCCATGCTCATCTTAAACCATTTGTTGAATGTATCCTAGTGTCTCCAATCATAACTGTTGTTGTAGGGGCCCTGTGAGGCTCAAGTGAGGCCATGGCATAGGTGATAGGCAGCACTGTCTTTTTTTCAAGCCACATCTTCAGCTTCTGTGGGATTTCTGGGAGGAATAGAAACCTGGACCCAGTAGTAAATAGACAAGATCCAGGCACTGCAGCAGTGGGGAGCCCTGGAGTAAGTCTTGCAAAGAACAGCCAAGTCTGTGCAGGTCTGAGGTACATCCAGCAGAGCAGGGAATGGCTCCATAAAAGCCCAGTGGACTTGCTGCGGTACCGTGTTTAAAAGGGTAGCATGCATAAAAGGGCTCCATGTTCCTGCCTGAGACTGACATGTACCTTTGGTGTCCTGCGTGGTCTGTGGAGAGACGGGAGAGACGTGTTCGTGCTGCTTCTCCTGTCTGAGGCGGGTGAATCCATAGCGGAATTCATAGACATGCCGAGGCGGAGTTCTCAGTCAGTTATAAATCATTGATGCTTTCCCAGTCCTGTGCTTCTCAGACTTCAATAATTTCATTGTTGCAGCTGAACAGGAGTTTTACCTTGTTAAATTCAGGGAGTGCCACTGATGGCAGCAGTCTTTTATCCTGTCCTTCTCATTTTCTGACAGACCCATAATGAATGATTAATCTCAGTGTGTTGCAAAGGGTTCAACTACCTGTTTCTTTTTCCTGTAATAAAATATGTGCTGTCTGACTGATTGTGCAGCATCTGTATTTGGATTTTTTTCCATTTAATATCTTCTATATTGTGAATCTACTTAAAAAGCTGTACTATAACTCTGGAAAATGTAATTTTTTCCCCTATTGTCCCTTTTTATTTTTAAGGAACTGATTTCACTATTTTTGAAGCACATCAGTGTGCAGGCCTTTACCACACATCCATGCTAACACTCAAGTTTATTGATTCTAAATATATATATTTGTATTTCACAAGTCTTTTTGATTATTGTCAAAAATCAAAGCAGACAGAAACACCTCTAAATTACAAGCTCAAGTTTCCATGGCGGTATCACATTAAAAATCAAGTTTCCCCTTTCTATTCATGGTCTAGAGTGGATTCTCCAGGGGTGTAAATTACTACAGCTCTGTGGGGCTGTGGTCTTCCAGAGCAGCATATTTTCTGACATGGATGAATATTGGAATCATGTCAGTACTTAAATAATTCAAGAGCATGGAAACACTGGGTCCATTGACTTGTTCTTTTTTTTTTGAAATTACTTTAAAAAAATTTTTTTTCCACTGTTCTTTTTGGGTTGAAATACTGAAAGCACGGTAAGAAGCAAAATGAGTTGTACGGAAACATCTTCAAAGGAGGCCTGGCTGCTGTTAGGCCAAGAGCAGGTATCTTAATTTACTAACGTATCATTCATGTCAAAATAACATTGTGATTTTATGTTGTAAACTCAATACTTGCTATTTAATATTGCATAAACTTTATTGCTAGTTCTCAGCACTAGACTTGCCAAAATAGCTATATTCTAATATATACTTGCTTGGATAGTTTGAAAGTCTAGTAGATTTCTTGCAGCAATTTAACAAAACCATTGCTGACAGATTTGCCACAGAGTGGTTTGTCACAGATTAGCTCTTTGGTTACCTAGAACTTTACAGATGGCCCTGAAATCCCAGTGACTTATGTAAGCATAATTCTGCAACTTGCTTGAATCTTCATGTCGTCAGGAAGGGAGACAAAATGGTCACAGATTTTTAACTTGTTGGGTTACCTCCCTGGCACAGGGACTTGCTGGTGTGTTATTTTGCTTTTCTGCCTTGCTGAAGTGCTGTCTCATGAACTGGTAGTATTTAAGGCCAGGAAATGTGTGGAGATCTTTTTAGTAATGGTGGTGTGAACTTCTGTTTGTAGCAACTCCCCTGCTGCCTGTATAACTACCCTTGGCATTAGTGATGATTTTTCAGAAACCTGCAGTTGATGAAACGCTGATGTACATTTTTCCATCACTTATGTTCAGATAGTACAGATGACCTCAGAGGTACCTACTCATTTTATGGGCACCCTACCTCTGAAGTCGTTAGTGCTTAATTTTCACTGCTGCTTGCACTCAACAACGTTAGTAGTGGCTTCATGAATTACTAATGTGGTGCTTAAAGGTGAAAAGTAAAGACCTCATCAAATCCTGGATATTTGCATATACATTGCAGATAATTAAGTATCTGAGAGGCAATGCTTTTTTCTTCTCTCCCTCCTTGCTGTTAGGGTGTTCAATAAGAGAATATGCATTTAGTATCTCTTGCTGCTGAGGATTAACCTTTGTCTAATGCTGTCCGGTGGTATATGGTGTATCTCATGCTGTATTAACCCTCATTTGCAAAGCAGCTTCTTGGGTTCCGTCGTGTTTACACTGGCAAGATCCAAGAGGTAATTACAGAGCTCCTTTGAAAGAAATTAAGTGCTGTGGATGAAGTCTTTTCCAGTAAATCAGAAATCACATACCCAGTTCAGTTTAAGGACTCGGGGAGACCCTCTATTTCTTTTCCCTCTGAAACTCTTCTCCATCAAATCAAAAGCAGTTCTTCAAAGCACTGAAGTGTATACTTAGCATTACACTCTTGAATTCAATAAGACACTTCTGACTTTACTAAGCAGGCATGTCTTTAAACAAAGCACTTAAACACATGCTTAATTAGTTATTGAGACAAGAGGCATGCTATATGTATTCTGTTCCCATTTTAAAAAGGGAATTTTTTTCCACAGTATATATGAGCTCTTTAAGAAAGAAACATAATTCTTGCCTGAGTGCTGGTTTTTTTTCTTTTTCAATTGCATTTCAATTCAGTTTATATAAAAATGATCTTTTAAGAATAAGTCAAAAGTTTAAATGCCTGTTTTGCCCAATCCCTTTTAAAACCCTGTTCAGACATGCAGCCTCTTCAAAATAAATAATTGTGCCAGAAGCTATGTTCATCAGGAAACTGCTTTTACTATCACCTGCAGAAACCAAATCAGAGATGTTTCAATCAAGGATGATTTTTTTTTTTAAAGAAGGATCTTAAATTGCCTGCTCTGCAATATCACATGCTTGCTTGTAATTTAATGCCTTATCCAGTGGAAAGTCATAGGGATTAGTTTCTTCTGGAGTATAGAAATTATTGGAAAATTAAAAATCCATATAAAATTCCATGATATTTACAGAATACCAAAATCATTTTAAATAATGTTTAAATTATTATAATACTTATAATCATGTTCTAAACATTTTTTCTGAAGTCTACAGTACAGTGGGGGGTGGGGAGTGTAAAAATTACACTTTTGGTTATGTGCTATTTGAGTTTTTTGAAAAAAAGTCTTTTTTGTTAAGGACTGATACTCTGGTGTGCACGGGCACTACACAAACCATTACTTCAAAGGGGAACTGTGAGGGATTTTAGCTCTTGCACATCTGAGCTGATTGCTTTAGGGACAGAACTGTGATGTTCTCCATCTGTCCAGTGGCAGGTAACATAACACACACTATGCAGGCTCTGCGGACATTGTAGTCACCACTCACGGGTTGCAGTGTCATGGTGAAAATCACTTTTTAGTAACAAGAGCAATGCATTCTGAGTAAAGCTGATGGTTCAAAACTTCAGTGGAAACTGCTCCTGACCTGGGTTGATTTGTAACAGATGCTAGAGAGAAAATTCTCAGATGCAGGTACACGTTCACCTGACTGAACTTGTTGGTACAGAGACTGAATCATATGTTCCCGAATCTGTAGCAATGAAGTTTCAGACTTGATCACAGAGTAATTTAGGGGCATTGCTTGCCAGTGTTGAATGGACATCGTGCATCATTTGGGAGAGCTTCCACCTCTAATTCATCTAGCTGTGTCTGAACTGTGAGCAAGAGCCATAGGGTGTTTCAATGTCCTTTTAGCTGGTTAAAGCATTACCCTAGCAATAAAGCCTGCTACAGACCTGGAGTGTAAACTGCACCAAATGCAGAGATATTCGTGTACCTTCCTAGCTGCGCTTCAAGACAACTGGAACAGAGGTCCATTGCTCTTCCAAAGATACACAGGTATTTTCATTTTTGTTTTAAGGCATGCAAATATCAGTTTGCATTATAGACTAATTATATTCCTGAAAGAGATGTTTTGCTGGAAATGCTTCATACTTGTGTAGAAGTTGTCAAAACAACTTCATAGTTAAGAGCATGCTTAACTTAATTTTCCTCCTTCCAATCTGTGTAGACATTTCTAAACTACCCTCCTGTCTGAAGCAGAAAAAAATAATTTTTGTCTTGTTAACATGAGGATGTAGGTTCCGCATTTGGCAAGACTTCCTTTTGTGATGCATGAAAATATCGAGGTGATTCAATCCTATGAAAAGATCAGGTTTGGAATATAGCAGTTAGCTATGCTTTGCTTTCACGTCCTCATATTCCCCAGGATAGCTCTCAATTGCAGGTGCAGAGGTGACCTGTCACCTCTTTGTAGAAGGCTGCAAGATCTTCAGTCACCACTGCATCTGTGCCTCTTCCACCATCTTTGGGAAGCTAAGGAGCACCATTATCCTAAATCATTTGTCCAAGATCACAGAGGTGAGTGGTGGAGCAGGACTTGAGCCCACACCAGCACCATAGTCTCTCTGCCCTGTCACTGCCTGTGCTTAAATGACTTTAGGGGCTGACAGCAAAACCTTTGGGATGCTGCTTTGCTGTAGAGGATTTGTCCATTGTCCAGTGCACAATCCACCTACTTGTGCAAAATGCCCCGAAGCCTAAAATGTTCTTGATTGTAATCAATGTGGAAGTAGGAAGCGCTGAAATCAATAGACTGTCAACACCTGTTTACCGGTAAGCAGGTGCCTAAACGTAGTGTTGCACAGGAGAGAATGGTGATAAAAGCTGCCGGGTTCTGGTGTTTTGTTTGGCAGCAAGAAATTTAAAGATCAGGAGGAACATACATTTTACTAGTTAGTAGATGTGGCTGTGCTGCAGTATCAGGGAATATGTTAAGTCATGCTCAACAAGCTGTCCGGCTCCTACCCATATTTTGTGCTCGGATAATGAACTAAAAATTCAGGCTCATGAATTTTAAGTCTGTACCTTTAACATGAAATTCACTTAAACCATTGTGGAGAGTGTTGGAGGCAGAGGAAGAGGGCAGAGAAAGGAACATCTCGGCTCCAATCTTGTTTTTCAAAGAGACCCATCAGCACGTAACAAGTTTTTCCATCGTATTCAAGTAGATGATCATTATCCAACTTGCAGTAAACATCTGACTTGATCTAGACAATTGTGAAATGGCTTGATAATCAGTGTGGACCTGACGTTTACAAAAGCAGCTTTAAAAGTCAGATGCCATCCTCTTTCTAGTTTCTATTCCTCTGCAACAAGGCTACCCTTCACTTGGTTGTTTACTTGTCTAATTTTCATTGAAACAGTTTGCCAGAAATCAGAGCTGCTTTGCTTAGCCATGTAAGGCTCTGGCTTTAAACTCTGCAGCATGTTATAAAAATCTTACCAACTTACCTTTATCACAAAAAAACCCATCCAAAAGACATTAGGATTTCTGTGTTCCAGCTCCCATATTAGGGATGCCATTTGCCAACTAGGACAAAACCTGAAAGTGGATATTCATGGATTCTGGTTTGGTTTAGAGGCAAAAGGCCTCCTGTCTTCAACCTTTCGAGAGATACCTACTTATCAGCGAAGCTCTGCAGGGGAAGGGTGGAGTAACTATCCCATCAAACATCTTACAGGTTTTTTGTTTTTTTTTTTTTGAGGCTTATCTAAAACAGCCTCAGGCTACTCAGAATTTTATAACCTTTTGAAACCTTACAAGCCAGCTATAAAGCAAGAGCTCCTCTTGTTAAATAGCCAGCAAATCAAGGTGTGAAGCTAAGGACATGCAGTAGCAAGGGAAAAGAAATGTGCCTCCTCTGCTGCATTTATCTTTAATAAGAGGATGCCTAAAAGCTTCAGCTTTCTTTTGTCTTTCATAAAGATTTACCAGAACAAGTGGTACTAAGCTTTAAATTCTGTTGCTTTACATAAACCAAAATGTTAAATTTTGTTTCCATTTTCATTCATCCTGATTTGAAAAACCTCTGCGTTTGAAATAACAGTCTATTACTTTGGAAGTTTGTTTAGGTTGGTTTTTTTTTTTGAAATGCGATACAATACTGATTATATCACTGGAGTATTCTGAATTCTTTTTCACCCTCATATTTGCCTTATATAGCTATGTAGCTTGGTATTTGACGTGGTTTTTTTTTCTCCTTTCATCTTTGTGGAAATAATCAGTACTGCATTGTAACCAGCATCAGAACTTCATTGTGACAAATCTCCTATGCTTGTTCAATGAAATACAAAATGCACAGTGTGGAACTTAAAGCCTTTGTCTGACTCCAAGGCCTGTTCATGCCAAAGTGAACTTGATACCTTTTCCTTTGGCCTGTGGTTGCATGGTAGATGATGTTCTGCAAAATCTGAGTCCTGAAGGTGAGGCACAGCTCCTGTAAGCAGTTTGCCCGACCCTTTGGTGCTGGTGCAGGGCTATGGTAGGGCAAGGACAGTTGACCAGAGAATGAGAGTGGCCCACCCTGGGTTTGTGATGTTTCTTTGACAGATGCTGGGACCAGTCGCTGTAGACTCAAAAGGAAGTACATATATATCCCCACTCTTTCTCATCTCAACTTTTACAATGGTCTGCCATGGTCTTGGTTAGTGTCTATGTCCAAGATCTATTGATTTTAATCAAGTGATGGTAACTTATTGTTACCCAGATCCCAGCATGATAAAACTTCAGTCTTAAGGACAGTCCTTCCTGTCTGTCTGTTACACCACTTGTGAGATCTAAAACCCAGCAGTTTCCATTCTTGACCACAGGTGCCATTTCTGGCACAAGCATGTCAAAATGTTGTTTATTCTATGAGAGTATGCCTGTCCTCTGGAGTCTGAAAGGCAGTTTGCTTGTGAGGACTAACCCAACTGGTTGTAGTCAGGCCACAGGAGTTTGTGGGGGAAGTGTTTTCTCCTACCCAGAAACCACGCAAATACCTCTGACTACATAAGTTAGACACGCAGAAAGATCCAGATTTTAATTTGTTTTTCTTTACCGGTGAGGAGAAAAAAAGGAAAAGCACAACACAAAAAACAAATTAATTGGTCCTGCATCGCACAGAGAGAATGATTAATCTCCTGCATTCAGGAGCATCTGTCTACTACTTCTGCTTGAATTCCTCAAAAGGCTAAGAGTGTTTCTAATGGTCATTTAAATAATAAATGCCACCACACTCATTAGGGGTGTATCAGTCGTTTTTTTTCTGCTCTGGTGCTTGTTGTATTCTATTAATATTTATTGAATTCCAGGAAATTCATCCTGAGCTAGTGGTCCACATTTCTTTCCAAGGTCACCAAATATAAATATTTTATTTATCTAATTTAGAAAAACGACATTAGATGTGATGCAGCAAGCATGACAAGAGCATGAATTAGTGGAAAGCTTCCCTCAGGAAATGTATCCAGCTACTAGTAATGGATAATTATAAGTCCAATAGCTTCTCTCCTAGCAGGTAATAAAGATACATAATGGCAATACAAGCCCTCACCTGAAGGTGTGCATATGGCAATAGCAGTTAGTAGCACAATAGACTATTTACTGTGAGGGCATTGGAAGCATCTGAATTTCTTTCTGGTATTTGGGCCTTAAATAAGCTTATTAGAATTTCACCTTCAAATTTCAACATGGATATGCATGTGGGCTACGTGACAGATTTTCAGCAGCCCTTTAGGAATGAATATGCCTAAATCTGTCAGACGCTTGATGTTCTGTCTTGTGCTTGCTAAAAAACCATGCTGTCGTATGAGTGGCCAGAGTAAGCTCATTTTGAGTATTGTGTGGATTTTCATGCCCCTGACGGTCTACTGTTCTCCCTTCAGATGGGGGTGAATTTCCTGTTTGTGGTACATGTGTAGTCCAGGAGTGTCCTGTTTCTTTATCACTACTTATGAGATGAAAAGAAAATTCTGATGATATTTTGTGTCCTGAACATTCCATGCCCTTTTCTGCTGCTTATTTGACTTCTGCACTCTTGGACTCTGTCATCTTTGCATTCCCTGGAGATGTAAAAATTCCTATTATGATGATTTCATTTTAAGCAAGTACCATCCTGCCTTCTCCAAAAAGAAGGCAATATGATATGGGGGGGTACATTTTAGAAATTTATAATTGCCTTCTTGCAAATGCTGGCTATAAGAAAACAATGTTTCTAAAAGGAAAAGCCAGTGGCTTGTTTACCTCCTCAAAATATTTACCAGAGAACAGTTCCCCCAAATTGAGTATTGAGCTGTCAAGACTCAAAGAAAACAAATGAAGTGGCATTTGATTTAATTGAATATTGTGCTTGTGGGTTTTTGTTTCTGTATTCAATTTTTAGCGCATTGTAGTCTTTTGCTACAGCTAAGGTTAAAATTAAATGTTTGCTGCTATTGTCTAGAAATATCACAGACAAAGCACAGGCTTCTGAAGAAATGGGTGTTGAAAAACTTGTGGGTTTTAGCAGTACTGTTTTTTAAATAATACACACACAGCATCTAAGGGAAGATGCTGCAGGACAATTTGTTACAGAAAGGAAAGGCAATAACTGGAGTTTTGGCTTAAGTGTTCCTGTGTGACCTGTGCTGCTTCTTGACTTTCCAGGTAAGCAGGTCAAGTGAAGGAGGGGGATTAGGAGGTGCTCCAGGTGCCAGAGCAGACCTGCACCTGTGGAAAGGCACCCACAGTGGAGCAGTTAATGAAGAACTGCAGCCTGTGGAAAGGATTTGTGTTGGAGAAATGGTGGACTGAATCCTGTGGGATGGCCCCCATGCTGGAGCAGGGAGAACAGTGTGAGGAGGCCTCGCCCAGAGGAGGAAGGAGCAGCAGAGGCAGCATGTGACAAACTGACCACAATCCTCATTCCGTGTTTCCCCTACACTGCTGAGCAGGGAGGAGATAGAGAAAACTTAGAATAAAGTTGGGACTGAGAAGAAGAGAGGGGTGGAGGGAAGCTGTTTTTGATTTGTTCTTATTTCCCATCCTATTCTGATTTGAATTGATAATCAATTTATTTTTTTTCCCCCAAGCTGAGTTTGTTTTACCCATGCTGTTAACTGGCGAATGATCTCTCTCTGTCCTTGTCTTGACCCAGGAGCTTTCATTTTATTTTTTTCTCTTCCCTGTCCAGCTGAGCAAGGGGAGTGATAAGAGCAGCTCTGAAGGGCAGCTGACACGCAGCCAAGGTCAACCCTACACACCTTTTCTGATCTATCAAACTGGAGATTTACAGCTGTGTCTCGTTGTTGACATTACTGATATTGAGCTCTGATAATGCAGTACTAATTGGCAGCTCATTGAGAGTCTCATTGGCAAGGCCTTGACTAGAACAGATATGGGGAATAAATTACTCCATCTCCCTTCTTGCAATGTTTGCTTCACGCTGTAGGGAATAGGCCTAATCTCTTGCATCCCGGTTGAAATCATTTCGGATGGGTCCGTGGAATAAAAAAGAGGAGAAAGAAGGTCATTACGTGGTCACAGGAACAAACAGAGCTCCAATAAATATTGAGCTGAGCTGCTAAAATAAGGGTTAAAAGCACTGAAGGTCCTTATGACTCTTACCATGAGCAATAGTTATGGACAAATGGCAACAGGGACACAAAATGCTGGGAGAAGAAAGACTGAAAAAGCTGAGGTAGCAGGATAATTTGAACAAAATGGAAAGAGCAGGTATCTCTGGAGCTGCATATATAATCAAAACTTTAGATCAGTGTCTGGAGGGCCTTTGTCATGAATAAAATAGATCCCTGTGTACAGGGACACAGGGTGGAAAGCATAGAGACACCTGGAAAATTAGCATATGGGTAACCAAACAGCTCAGTAAGCCCTTAAAGAGTTGGGGAAGTGTGACAAGGAGCTGAACAACCTGTGTGACAGAGCAGGAACAGGTTACATATGGCAGGGCTACAGAGATAGGAGTGCTCTGGGGACTGCCAGCGAAGCAAGCCAGGCGGGCAGAGCAGCAGCAGGTTGTTGAGTGGGTCTGAGCTGGAACCAGACCTGGAGATGGGCCTGTTATTGCAGGCGCTTCAGAGCATTAGGCTGGACAGAGAGGAGAGGCTTAATGGGTTTGGCAAAGGGCTGTGATAAGGCTTGGAGTTTATCGTGTGCTTGAGCAGAGCAAAAATAATGATGGCACCTCTGTTGTTGCTCTTCTGTAGAATCACATCAGTAATTATGCATGCTGCGTTAATGTATATATCTTTGTGTAATGCACCACATCCTCCCCTTATTTCAAACCAACATGGAAAATATGCATGGCAAAAATATCTTTGGCAGCAAGTTATAAGCTAGTTCTAGCATGATAAACTCCTAAGTAAATACTGAACAGTTGCTAATTAGAGTGAAGGGTATAGTCCTTAATTTTTCAATTAACACACCCAACATATAGTAATGCCTTAATTATTTTTGTGTCTAAATATACTTGAAAGAAATCTGTAAGTGCGGCAGTGAACTTTAAAAGGCAGGTGATTCTCTGTATTTCAGTGGTAGGGTAGTGGTGGATTTAACTGAAATTGAAGGGAGGCTCTCATGGAAATGAATCATAGACTGAAAATCTTTGGCCTTAAATAATCTTGGCTTTTCCTGTTACTTTCCATTTATTTTCACTTTACTCTCAGATGAGCCATTGTCAATCAATTACTTGCCCCTTAATCAGCCGTGTGGGCAACTAGTCTGCAAGAGAGCGTGTTGGCCTTCTGTAGATAGTCCTGTCTGCACAGGGATCAGCATGCTCTGCTGTGAGCCGCGGAGTGCTCTGGCGTTTTGTTCCAACCAGGCACTGCCCTTCCTGTGGAACTGCGGACGAGGCTGAATAGCCCTGTCTTGATATCAGCGTTTGATAGATGAGGTGAATTGGAGCCTGGGCGTGCCTGCTCTCACTCGGGACACACAAGTAGCTGCCTTAACCAGGTCACCTGACAAGGACAAATAGGGCGGGAGGGCAGGGAGATGCCCATGGCTCAGCTGCTGTCCGGACTCCCGAGTGCCTGATGACAGCCTGCTGCTTCCCTGTTCCCATGACAGCACTCCTAATGGCCATTCCCGTGAAAACCTGCTTCAAAAAGGACGCACCTATACAGATGAGGGATAATGGTTTAAATCGCTCAGTAGTGGAATTTTTCAGGAGTGCTTAGCATTAGAGCTTGTCTCAAATGTTTTTAATCAGAAAATGCTTGCTTGTGGAAACACAAATTTTGGGCATGTTTTCAGGGAGTCAGCTGCAAAATGCAAAAAACAAAAAGGCCAGATTTAAGGTGTTTTCAGACCAACATGTGCTGACTGAAAAGTTTGTCTTCTAGCCTGAAATGAATTTTAAAAGCATGTATTACTTTGGTGATTTTTATTTAGATTACTGATCATATTTAGAACAAATTCAAGTATGATTGACTTCAGCTGACACTGTGCATTTAGTTTTGGAGTGTGATTTTGTGTTTTTACAATTTCAGTATTAATGTCAAGTTGACGTGGGGATTTTTTTTTGTATTTTATATTTTTCTCCTAGGCAGGTAAAATAATGTCCTATCTATCTCTATTGAGTGCTCATCTCAATAGGTTCCATTTTAGTAAAAGTGTGATGATTTTTTTTTTTTTTTTTTTTTTTTGATACTCAGTGGGAGAAGATAATAGGAAAATTCAGAATGCCTTTGAAAAACCTTTCTTATATTTTGCAATGGAAACCCTACTACGTTTCTGGTTTTAAAGTCCAAAAGTGTATTTCCCTTTAGCACGAGGGCTATGAAGTTGTCTTCACTTTGGAGGGGCTGGGGAAATGGGGACACAGGTCCACTGAATTTGGTTTCTGCTGGTAAGAAATGTAGGCTGCTGCTAAGCCATGAAATCCAAGCCACAAACCAAAGTAATTGGGCTGAGAGTTGCTCTAGCAGTTGGCTGCTAATTCTGAAAAATAATCTACCACCTGTTGTTTAGTCTGTAGGATTAAAGAAGGTTTACTGTTTGAGGCAAGAGAAATTTATTGTTCCAGATGGAGCACAATTTTTAAAAAAAGTGTGGGTGAAGATCAATTCAGTGCAGTAGTCTACTTCTTTTAAAAAGGTATCTTGGTACGAGCCACAACACTCTTAATAGCAACCTGTGGACAGAGACACTTTCCACCTTCAGAAATTGTTTTATCTGTTTGAAAGTCATCACAGATGAGTTTATCACAATTCTTTAACAGATACACTGTGCAATTGTCACTTTTTTTTCTGCTGTGTATGTCATCAGATTTTAATAAGAGGCAATAGTATTATTGTCCCACTAAGAATGTAATCAAAGATGTGTTTGATGCACAGGATAAATAGTTGCTGGAGAGGAAAATATGAAAATTGAAGGGTTATTTTGTTCGGATTTTATTTACTGACCGTCTGGAAGCAGGAAATACTGGCAATGAGAAACTTTCAGAGATCAGTGATATGAAATCGATGAGAAGACAGGATAAGGTAAATCTATTAGTTGGAAAAACTAGAGCATATTGCTTGGAATACTTCTGTTCAGCAAAAAGCAGAAAATAGTTTTCTGATAGATGTATAATTTTTGTGACAGTAGTGCTTTCAGGAAATATTTCCCAGTTTGGAGAGAAGGTAATGGGGAGATGGGAGAATACTTTCTGTCAGGGCTAGAAGTAGGGACTTTACTGTCAAGCAGTCACTTGTTCAGGGCCTGGGGAACTTACAGGAACATGAAGATGTGGGTCCTATTCCTGGCCTGGGTCAGCCTGGGATATAAATTTGAGGCATTTGGTGGGAACAGAGGAAACTTGACCAACATCATGCAGAGGTGTATGTTGTCACAGCAGGCGTGTTGCTGTACAGCCAAGTTGCAGACATGATGCCCTGGAGTTGATAACCAGGATGGTTCAGCAGAAGCTCCTCGCACACGTGCAGTGCCCCATCCTTGGGGCAGATTTTGGGATATATCAAGTGGAAATCCCATCTATGCTGCATATGATTTATTAAGAATCTTGTCTTGCCTTGCTTCTGGTCAAGCTTTGTACTGAGCATTTTTTTCCGGTGCTGTTTCCCTCCCAGACTCCAAGTTTCCCATCTAGTCACTCTCAATCCCTGTTTTCTCCAGTCAGATTCACCCAGCTGAGTGTGTTAAGGCTGGAAATCCACAGTGACACAGATCACTACAATCACAGCAATCCCGTTCTTTCTGATGCTATTCCGCGGCACCTCCGATGTGCCCAGACTGTTCATCTTGCTGAGTCAGCAAAAAAAACGGAGGCTTTCTTGGGTTGCCTTTATGGGGATTTTGCTGCTTGTTTTTCAACAAATGGAGCAGGCTGGACATAGGGTCAGATGTGAGACTTCCCAGCATGGGATGGCACGAGGACTCCTGACAATTCAGTCTGCTCTAAAGCCAGGGCCTCGGGTCCTTTGGTCAAAGAAGCGATCCCAGCCTGTTGGATGGGTCCTACAGTAGCCAGAACAAGGCAAAAATCTTGTTGCCTTTTGTTCAGCTGCAGCTTCTGTAAGAAAACATTAGGCAATGCAAACTGAGAACAAATCAGATGGTGCTGCCATCTGTAATAGGTGTATGGAGTGGCAACTGGTGGCTTTTGGAAAGCTTTGTAGAAAGCAGCTTCACCAGCACAACCTCAGAGTACACATTTCATACTGGTTTAAACACTGAATTTAAAGCATCTCATTTTTCATCACTAGCATTTTGTGTTTCAGTGGCAGTAAATATTCAAAGGCCCCCAGACATAAAGAATCCCCAGGGATGCTGAAGTTCTCCCTTGTTTTTCTTTAGCAGAGACATGAACATTAGTATAGCTGGTTAAGAAGAAATAGCTTTGTCTAAGTGAAATCATTAAACCAAATTTTACTGTTTACTAAAGTATTTTGGTTTGCTTGAAATTTTCCAGCAGAGGTTTTTTTCTTCCTTTCTGTACTGCTTGGGTTGCTATTCCCACCTCTCCTGATGAACAAAATCAGAGAGGACTGACAACACCCCTACGTCTATTACGCTATCCTACTATAAAAAGTGTTTGTCATCTTCTAATGCTTTAAGGCGTGTTGATGTTTTGAAGTGAGTTATGTCACCCAACAGAAGGTTTAGCAGATCAGCGATGATACTTGAGAAATTCAGTGGAAGGAGGCGTCTCTTAAGCCATCTTTCTGTCTGGGGCACCTTCTGGCAGGCTATAAATGTTTACCGTTCTCGACGTCTAAGGCAGCTCATGGTTATGGTCTGCTAGAGTATGGTGGGATGTCAGTGGGCAAGTGCAACTACTGTGCGTTTGTTCTGGGTGACCTGTGCAGTTTGCAGACCTGGGTGCCACTCTGGCACGCAGCCTTTCTGACAGCTGCTTTTGACGTGGCTGCGCACTCTCCATTAGCGAGGCTGGCGGACGCATTTACGTAGCAGCCCCCTAGGCTGCTGCAATTGCCCATCAAGCAAATCCCAAGCCACCTTTAGGGAACCTCTGCATCAAGGAGTGCTTGCAAGATTTTGAGGGAATTCAGAACTTTGAAAAGCAGATCTTAGGAGTGGCTAAGATACCAAGAGAATGCTGTGTTATGCAGAATATTCACAAATACTTCTTTACAGCCATGCCGATACCACTGTAAGAAAAGCCCTGTGAATTGAAGATGCAGTCCAGGGCTATA
Source organism: Cnemophilus loriae (assembly GCA_013397755.1). NCBI lineage: Eukaryota > Metazoa > Chordata > Aves > Passeriformes > Corvidae > Cnemophilus > Cnemophilus loriae. The sequence continues at coordinate 2,398,614 of VZTF01003561.1, read as the reverse complement.
ATATTTCTGCTGCCCCAAGCGGAAAAAATAGCTCTTATTAGAAGTATTTGGTGGACTTCTCCCTATCTATGCATTGCTAAAGACCTAGCGTTTGAAGGTCTTCAACCAAAAGGCTCAAAAATAGGACAGCATCTTGCAGTAATATTTTGTTGGGCGCTAGTGTTCCACTGTGGGTGCTAGACCCTGTCCTGCTCTCTGTCAATATCTAAGAATCAAATGTCTTAGCACAATATCCGCTGAGAGAAGGAACCTATAGCTAAAGTGCTGTGGTGGAAACTCATGCATGTACATCACATGTGAATTAATCCCAAGAACTGTAAGTAAATTTTAAAAAACCCAAATTATCCAGGATCTCTTCCCAGATCCAGTATTTCCTTAATTCTTCATTTATTGTGGTGACAGTGCAATTCTTTGTGAATATGAATATTATTTTTTTTTTAATCACTGAACTGATAAACATTTAACAGCATTTCAGGTGGAAGAAACGGAAGAAAACAAATCCATTGACTTTGTCTGAGTAAATTGGTAAATGTTGACCTAGGCAAAGTGACAAATGTCAAGAATTTTCCTCACAAAGGAGCTGGGTGCAAGGTAGAAGGCATGAAACAAAAACCTGAGCCAGTAGTACGAATAAATGCTGTGCTGCTGCATTTTATCCCTCAAAGGCTATTCTGTTGTATGCAGTACAATATTAGTCTGTTCCATGTTTTCGTCTTTATATTTAATTCACAGCTAATTTCACAGGGGAGAACAAAAACTTCGGGCTCTTCAAATCAATAGTGCGTGATATAAATAGTGCTCAGGAAAAATGCCAGCCACCCCCTGGAAGTTTTGCTTCCATGGTGGAGGATATATAGTGTAGGTTGTGTGTAGACATACTGGTATAATTCAAGCTCCAAAGATTTGTCTGGAATCTTGGGGAAAGCACTGGTTTGGGTTTCAGAAGATGTGGTATTTGAAGACTGTGGTAAATAATGCCTTTGGGAACTTGAAAATTCCTTTTGTTCAGAATTACTAGCAGTTCAGTGCCTGCATAGCCTAAATCTGACTCCAAAATCTTTGCGTCTGCATTCCTGACACAGCATTGACACAAGGGGTCAAGCTTTTCCTTATGAATCTTACTGAGACTAGGAGGTCTTTGGGGGTTGGGTTCTCCCACTCCTACAGTCAGAAGGTCTAGACCAATGTGAATTAGGCTTATCAATGCCTGTGATTTTTGTATTTGGCATCTTTAACACCCATGACTCCTTAGATATCTTTAAAATCTGGCTTCTCATTTGTAGCACTCCTCATTCTGATATCCCAAAGCAGTAAATTTCCACCACTTCCCTGGGGATTACTTGGGATTATTTCACAGGTTGATGATGTCAGAGGGGATTGATACCAATCCTGCAATTTGTCTTGACATGTGTCAGCACCTTGCCAAACCTACTGTATGGGTCACTTGCTGGCCTCATCCAAGTCAGGAAAAGAAGTTCCGGAGGTTTTTTTGTCCTTCTCCATGAAAATGGACATCATTTTAATCTCACTCATTCTGCTCTTAAGGTGAGGTTTATGTATGTGGGTGAAGCTGGCTAAACTTCAGCTTCCACAGTAACAGATCTTTTTTTGGCATCAGAAAAAAGATGCAAATTGCTTTTATGTGGCAGGTGTTTCAGCCAAATATCCTGGGATCAAACCAACATTTATCAAGTTACTTGAATCCCAGCTTTATGCACTCAGTGGGCATTGCCCATGAGGAGGTAATGCATCAGTAGACAGAGAAGCTTAGAACACACAGAAGGGGAATAAAAAATCGCAAATCAACAAACTCAATTATATTAAACATGCTGCCCAGGGATGGTTTCCTCTGGCAAAAACACTATTCAGATGCAAAGCTACTATAATGATTTTATAAAATAAACCAACTGTAGGTAGAACATAGTTTCATAACAAACAGTCAGGACCCTGAGCTCCATTTCAAAAATCTCCTTGTCATATCATTGGTCCTGGAAGGGATTATTATTGCTGTTCAATTAAACTGAATTTGGTATGACAGAATCTTACCAAATACTGGCCTCTGAGGGGGTTGTTCTTGCTAAAATTTGAATGACATGCTGTTATGAATGATGGTGTTTTAAACTAGTAAGGATGCTAAAAGAAGTAAAAATAGACAGGACATTGTGAGATTTCCCAGCAACTGACGTGTTTGGCCTATTATTATATAGTTGAGTTAATTTGGAAAGACACATGAGTTTCTGGGAGTTTTAAATGCAAATATGCCAAGTAAATTAAATATGTGGGTGTGAGCTTTGCAACGTGTTTTGGTTAGTCAAAATGAGAACTTTTGCATGTTCTTTTTTTAACTTATTCGTGTCCAGGAGGGTGCTGAATTTAGATTCCCCATGACTACATTCTTCACGTGGCTTTCTAATTTCTTATCATAGCTTTGTTCTAGGATCAAAATTAACACAGCCAATTAAATACAAGGTGATATGGGGGGGTTGTTGCTTTTGCCAGTCTCAGATGGGGTAACCAACCTGCCAAAGGAGCCCTGGTAGTTGCTGTGGCTAGAAGGTCCACAGTGGTTGGCAGAGAACTGCTGCAAGAGTGAGAATATCCTGGGGGTTCCTGCAGTCTGGGAGTTCAAAAGTCCCCTGCTCTGGACCCTTAAACACCTGGTTCCTGGCATCTCAGCCTGGCAGCTCCAAATTTCTGGCATGGGATATAATGAGTGACTACAATATTTCTGGCACTTGTGTAACGTAGTGTCAGGAGTTGGTAACAGACATGGAGATGGCACTGAAACCAACCTGTGTTTTTTTCATGTGTACTGTTTCTGCAGGAAAAGCAGTGTGTTAGTCTCTTGCTGGCACTGATCAGATGGGATGGATTTGAGGCTGTTCAGACATATGATGTGAGAGATGGCCTGTATTTTCTCCATCCTGTTTTCTTGTGTTCTGTTGTTTTTACCTCAGCTTGTTTCCCCTTATTTCTGAGGGTGAAGCTCTGGGACAGCTCTCATTCTGGAGGGTCGGAGGCAAGGCACTGTTACTTGTGCTTTGTACCTCAATTAAAACTCCGCATGGTGAATTAAAGTTAACAGTAAAGCTGCTTGCCTATGTCCTGGCTCTGCCATTCCCCATTTGTTCTTAATACCTTCCCTACCAATTAGATACCGTAGTTTCTGTCAGTGACAGCTCATAACAAAGCCTATATTGGAGCATCTCTTAATTGAGCATCCTTTAGCTCTTTACTTTCTTTTTCATTTCTTAGCTCCTTTAATACTGCCTTAATAATAGTTTTCTCTGAAGACTTCTTTTCAGAGCTTCTTTTCAAATAAATTGCTGTTAAATGATCATAACGTAGCTTTTCTCTCTCTTTTTTTTTTTTTTTTAAACACACAGAATTATCTCAATTGGCATTAAGTTCAGGGAGTCAAAAGGCCAAATGTACCTTCATAAATCTAAGATGACTTCACTGAAGTCACTGAATTTACAGTCTCTTAACAGAGAGCTCGGGTTGACCCCAGAGCCCACAAAATTAGCTCTAATGGGAAATTTAGAATTTTTTGGTGCACTGAATACAATGACACATTGTTAGGATTATCCGAGGATGCAAAACAAATGTTTGCTGTACCATAGCATTCTGTTCTCCTCTGTATTCTTGTCTGCTCTGTTTGAATGGTGAATGACAGTGACTGAAATTCAGGGCGATTGCATTAATAACCACTAATTGAATTCAAAATAGCACTTCTGCTGGGAGGATTTTTCTCTCCTCTTTCCAGCAGAGATGTTGGCCAGGGTTTGGGTTGATTTTGTTATTTTTTCTTTCAGTATTACTCTTCTTAAGGGCTTCTCTTTGGCTGCAGCATTGGCCAGTGGCTTCTCACCATCACAGCCACTTCCCACAGCGTTACCCCAGTGATTATTTGGGAGCAGCAGTAATTAACAGTAAGGCTTCAGGTTATTAACACAGGATGCACTAAGTGAGGGGTAGTGTTGTGTGGAGTCCTTGAACTTGCAAAAGGATACTCAGGATGGCAGTACCTCATCTCGTGCTCAGCTTTTTTCATTAGGTTTTTATATTCAGACTGCTATTTATTAGCTGCAAATGACTGACTTTATGTGTCTTGGTCATGAGGTTTCCAGGTAAAAGTGCTTTCTTTTTGCTTGTTTACTTCCTCAGAAATGGAATTTGTTATTTGCAGTGCTACATCTCCTATTTATTTGTTTACAATATCAATTACCTCCTTGTTCTACCTTGTCTCGGTGCTGTGTGTTTGTTTGCCCTCTTCTATCAGTGATAATCAAGGGTCTGATCAAATCTACATCTCTTTGTCTTGACTTTGAAGTGCTTGCTGATTAAAGTGGGAGAGATAATGGAATGCAGTAGACAGGGTATACATTTAGTGAGTTCTGTATACAACATGATGTGTTAAACTTCACCCCAAACATGCTTTTCTTCCATTTCCTGCTGTCCCCTGTTTATCTATTCAGGCCTGTTTTCAGAGCCCTGTTCAGAGAAGTGCTGGCCTTCTGGGCAGGACTGAGGAAGTCAAAACTGAAGACCTGCCTCTGCCAAGGTCCTGCAGAATCCCTTCTTCTTGCCGTGTTGGCTGAAGTGCTGGAATGTTGGTCCCTCCTGTCAGACTTCTGTCATATTGTTGTGTGTGATGAGAGCACCAGGCCAGTGCAGCTGATCCGGGTGCCTGTGTCAGCAACCTGCTCCTCTTCGGACTAGGCTGAGGGCTGCCCCACAGTGCAGGGCAGCCACTGGTTCTGTGCTAATCTGTACCTGTCATTCCAGATGTGAAAGGGTCCAGGTAAGCCAGGAATGCCACGAGCAGGCCTGCCAAAGATAGCCGGTGGATAGGACATGTTGGCACCTGGCAGATACTGCAGAAGTATCCAAGCTACGGTAAATCATTGCAGAATACATATGGGGAGGGAAGGCAGGCTAAGATCAAGCTGTGGGTTTTCTTCAGTGTCCTGAACAGAACTTGGCCATAGCCAAATAAAATATAAAACTCTACTACTACAAAGCAACCTTATGTGCACCTTGACCTGCTTCGTAGGGCAAATGTGTCCTGTGTTATATAAATGTCAAACCACATCCCATGGTAACAGCATCCATGTAACCAGTTCAGCGATAACCATGTTGTAGTAATCTACAAACATTAAAATTATACACGGTTGGATTGTCAGTTTTGTCACGTACGTTTATATGCAAACAGATCTTATGACTAGCGCTTCTGAAAGTAACTAGCAATGTGTCAGTGCTGAACACTCAGCAGGTTTTGTTGGTTGAGCCTGACCTGAATGTTAATCATGTTTTTCCTTAGATGAGCATTACATCTCTTCTGCTTCTGGAGACCAACATAAAAATTCAAATATTTAATTTGCTCATTGACATTTATTAAAATAACTTTGTGCTTGAATATCAAGTTAAGACAGTGGTAGCTAATTTTGTTAGTCTAGATGACGTTGGAAGTAAATTTAAATCTGATTGAGAAGTATTTAATACTCACTAAGAAAAGGAGGGAATGAAAGGTCAATGGTATGAAATGTTGATATCTACAAACAGCAGAGCTTTAAGTTTGGCTTTTGAAGTAACTGAATGAAGCCTTAAAACTAATTGGGATAGGGACATTTCAAAATGTTAGGAGAGGTTCTTCTACTGCTTCCCATGATAGGATTTAGTATCCTAATGAGGCAGAGATCACTCCAGACTTTTATGTATGAATCTTACTCCCTAGGCTGAAAAATCTTTGGTTGGAAGGTTAAATGTGGATTCAGCAGAGATGAATGTGTCCTGTGAGTATTTTGCTCTATAGAACCATAGAATCATTATGGTTAGAAAAGACCTCTAAGATCATTGAGTCCAGCCTTTGACCAAGACATGAAAACTGCTGTCCTGGTTGCCACACTCCTGGTTGCCCATCTTCCCTGGAGCCACTTAAATCTCCTCCAATTGCCTTGGCACTGCCAAGCCCTTATCAGCCCCTCTGGTGAGAGCTGCTCGGTCCTGCCGGATCTATCCACTCTCACTTGAGTTCCCCTGAGTCCAGGAGCCTCCTCCCAGCTTCTTCAGGAGTTTTGCTCCAGAACTTACCGTAGTCACCAATGCAGTCACTGCTGTTGCAATTGCAGTCACTGCTGTCGCTGTGTACCTCACTGACTGAGGAGAAAGTTGCTAATTTAAATGTTGCCATTTAAGTGGGAAAATATTTACATATATATGCACGTATATTGTGAAAAGGCCTTGTTTTGAGTGATATTAAGTACATGAGGCACTTTGACTTCCATATAATATGAGGAAAGGCATTTATAAGCATAAATGTGAAGGAAAGACTGCATTTTTCAGCTGAGCTGAAAATACAGGAAGGAGGGACAAGAATACTTGGCCTCTTGAATAACCTTTTCAAGTAACTGGCTGGTCTCCTACTAATAACTGGCTTGTTGGGTATAATTCCAGTTTTACACCACTTGCTTACATGATTGCTTATATATTGGCCTGGAATACTGAATTGTGAATTTATTGTTAAATTTCTTTTCATTGTGAAACCATGCGGCTGCAACTGAGAGAAACATGTTTAATCCCCTGGGGTGGGGATCAGCTAGAGGCATGTAAGTACAAAGGATTATTTTTTCTCTTTTTAAGAAAAGCTTCTGTATATTTATGGATCAGTAGATTGGAACATATTTATTCAGTAAACAAAGAAGAGCTAGTCCTTTTAGCAAACAGAGTGAGGTTTGCTTTGAGGGTTTCTGGTTTGGTCCTGTTTCATTGCATTTCTCTAGAAACCCTTCTTTTGGACATCTCTGAGGGGGTTTTCTTGCTTTTTTAATCTTGGCTGTCATTCTAAGCTAGCAATGACCTCCTGAAGAGAAGTTTAATGTTAAGCGAAACTTCCCTGACTTAAAATACAGCTGTCAGCCCCTGTGCACAGGGGTCCAGTGACTAACATCAGTTTGAATACAGCTGGTTGTTTATGTAGGAGAAACTGTTCTGGATTCTCAGTGGCGTGTCCCACAGAAAGCCTGAATATTCATAAAAGCTCTCAGACTGAGAGTCAGTTTGAATTAACCCCAAGCGGGATTTCACACTGGAAAGTTTTTTCTGGGTGCTCTATTTCAGGAATCTCTGAGAGGTACCATATGGTCATATCGAAGAATGTAGATGAAGACATTGCTGGTGACAATTATTTTGTCAAATGCCTTGCCTAGGTGGCCATCTTATTTTGCAGGCAATGAGAGAAGACATCAGTCCCAGAGCATTGTGTGAATGACATCTGTTGCTTGGGTTTCGGCAGACATGGTTTTTCACTGACACTTGGAATTCTGTGTACAAAGCTTGGGATCAGAAGGCACTTCTGTTGATAACATTGTTTTGATAAAAATGCCTTGAAGCCCTTTAAGTAACTTTATAGATAAATATGACTTTCCAGAGAGTAATTTTTTTCATTTGTTAGGTTTGCAGTGTATGGCAAAGTATGCTTTATTGTCTGTCTCCTACTCTCAGTTTAGCTGAAGGAACATAGACCAATTGATGAGGCATTTTTTTAAACATAATAGTGAAAGGAAGTGGTGGAGTATTAATGATGGAGTGTTAATGGTCTCATTCAAGAAGAGGAATTTGGACGAACACCCAGTTGCTCTCCAAGTACATTTTCCCTCTGCTCTAGTACTCAGCTTCTCTGATGAGTGATGCTTGCAGGTAATTTAGAGAATACCTTCAGCAGCAGCTTTCTATCCACTGTTTGAGGAACGTGCCTCTCTACAATCTGGAAAGACCATATGTAGGAGAAAGCTGAGTCTTTGAACTCTTGTAGTCTTTGACCTGAGACTGAGAAATGTCAGTTTTCCTGGGCCCTTTGTGCTGAGAAGGCCTCTCTTCACGGCCGCTAGAAAACAACTGAAAGTAAACTGCTTTGTCACAGCAACACACTCTTTGAGAGGAGATTTAGAGCTGGTGAGGAGAATCCCCATCCAAAACCTCACAGCATTCAGTTTTATAGCTGTGGAAATCAGTTATAGGAGCTTCTGGAGCATTTGAATTCCTTACGTCAGGCAGAACCTAGGAGTGGCTCTGGAGGTTTGCTAGGGCTCCCGGTAGCCTGCTGAGTACTCAAACTTCTTGAATCTGTGGTCCTGCTGTGGTGAGGATGTAAGATTGATCAGCTTGTGCTGAAGGAGATAAAAATCATCCCTGAAATCAGGATTTCCAGGTTTCCCGTGTTCAGTGCTAGTTGGCAAAGTGTGTGCACATACAAGTGTTTGCAGTTGAATGGACTGTGGCTTTTCTTTACACAGATGTCAGTTTGGAACTAGAAAAAAACCTAATATTTGTGTTTTGTTTATAGCTCTATGCAGGGTGTCAGAAATGAAGCAATTCTAGTTTGAAGCTGGATGCAATCTGTCTGTACTGTCCTCAGGACACCATCACACTCTGTGACCTTCCAAACAGAATCTTTATGTGAATACTCTGCTTTCTTCTCTCTTAGTTAACTTTTAAAGTCTTGGATTTGGGGATAGCCTATGGTTTTAGCTCTTAATTTTGAGAGCGCTCTGAAATGAACTGTTCATTTTTCTTGAGCATTGAAGCTCATGAACTTTCTAGACAGCTTCAGGAGGTAGTTTCACAGGTACTAATAAATTGTCAAGAAAACTCTTTGTTCACAGCAAGCTATTGCTGACAGTGGGTGCAGGAAGAATCAGTGTTAACTTCTTTAGGTGGCACAACTGCCCTGATTGTGCAGGGCAAAGCGCTCCCCCAAAAGAAGAACTGTCCCTGAATGGCTTGTCTCTGGGACTGGTGCCGTCCCTTGGCTTCTGTATTGAGTGAGAAGTCACTACAAGCAAATCAAAAGAAGAAAAATTCAGCCTGTATTGTTAAATATTGAAGGTGTTTTGAGACCAAATGGATTGTTAGAAGTTACATATACTGTTTTCAAATGCAAAGGCAAAAATGACTATTTGGTTATTGTGAAATGTTTAACATTGAGCTGGTTTGGGGGACATTTACTGTAGGAAGATATTGGTTCCAGGAGCTCTGAGAGAAGAAGCATCACGGTAGTATTTGTTTTTAAACTCATCTTAGATAATAAGTGGGAAGATTTTCTTGCCCATCTCTATTTGAGGGTGGGTGTATTATCCTGGTCCTCTATAGTTAGGAGAAGGACTCATCAGTAAAGAGCTCCGAAAGCAGCTTCTAGTGATCTTGAGATCAGACACATGCAAAATGAGATTTATCTCTTGATAGCTTGTGGTACATGGTGAAAGCAAGCCTTTTAAAGTTATTTCTGGCTTCTCCTTTTCTCCTGCTTCCTTGTATATTCTCCAGCCATGTCCAGGCTTAGATTTATCCAATCTTTCTTCACCCAAATACTTGCATTTTTTCCAAGGACTGGCACAGCTAGGAGCTAATGCTGTTTGTATTTGATGTAATAGAGATACAGAGTTGAAAGACCTGACATTTCTGCCAGCTGGGTCTAAACCTTCCTGCTATCTATCTTTGCAGCTGTATGTAAATGCCAGACTAGCTGGGAAAGGAGACTCGCTCATTTTTATGGTCCATTGTTATGTGTTTATCAGCTCTAGCAAGAGAAGGGAAATTCACTAGAACCGAGTGCTTTTATGAACGCTGTACAAAATCTTGGCATCACATCTCCACTGTTAATTAAACTCTCATGATTCTGACCAACCCCTTTGCCTTTGGGACAAAATTGAAGAATGTAGGCTTAAACATGAGCTAAACCCTTCTTATAAACTACATGAGAGTCCTAGGGCCATGGATAGCGAGTCTTATGTCTATTGAAAAATTATTTTTAGTGGTGTACTTGCTGCTCTTGTATAATTTGTCTGCCATTCAGAATACCTCCCATGTTATCATCTTAATGCCCTGATGGGAGCTGCTGCCTGTGAACTCAAGTGGATCGTCCCGTCTGACTGATTCTATTGTATTGCACACACCTCCATGGCTGCAGAGAGGCCTTTGTGTTTGGGGGGAGAAGGTGATTTGTATATGCTTCATTTGTATTCTTGCGATAGCCATGCTCTGCCATTTATGCTATAAATAAACTGGTTTATAGGAAGGTAGTATACAGGATGTTCCTGGCTGTCTTCTCTGCGGTGGGAACCATGTAGGTACAGTGTTAGAGAGTTTCAGGGATTACTGCCTGTTTCACAAGCTGGTCAGGGAAAATAATCGACATACCTGCATGCCCATAGAAGTCTGAGTATGCAGCAGTAGAGTGGATTTCATGGCTTTAAAGGCACATGCTGTGTTTTGGAAACTCGTTGCTGTCTCTTGGATATTTGCAAATGGGCACACGCAAGGACCTAATAGATTGTTTTACCAGGAGCCAACTGTGGTATAGTGGCATGTCAAACTACGCTCTATTCATCTTCTTTAAACCTTTACTTTCAACCAGCACAAAAAAACCCCATAATGAAACCAAACCAAAGTTTGCAGTACGGATAAATTCTATTTGACCCCCAGAGTAAGGAGTTATAATTTTAATATCTGCCTTGGCCAGTAAGGAGTCTGGAGGAAAAGATTTGTAAATAAAGGATGCAGAAAATGGCTGAAGGGATAAATGAAAGTACAGAGGTGGGTAGGATGCTTTGGAAAACCCTGTTATATTCCCAGTCATCTTTCCATGCTAGCCCATGGCGCATGTTTCAGTCGCTACTTGCAATTAAAAAGCAATTTTTAAAGACATTCTTAAGTCAAATAGGAATCTTCAGTAGAATTTAGACTCCTCGTTGATTTCCATAAGTGGATCTGAGGATCCTTAAGCAAGTAGGTGCTTTGGAAAATTGTACCGTGTGGGTCTTATTGACACTCAGGCAACAAAATACTGGTTCCTTCTTCATGACTTTAACCTGTGCACTGCTGAGAATTTTAAAGAGCAATCCTGTTTCCTGAGAAGTAACAATGCTTGACAACACATTTCAGTTTCGGGAAAGTGAATGTGAAGGGCCAAATAAAGGAACTGGTCGTTCTTTCTAAAAATACGTGAGACTTTGCTTTGAGATAGTGAAAGTAAGTTACAATACAGATCATCCATTCCCTCCTATCAGTGGAAGAGATCCCTTTGGAGGCTCTTTATACCCTCTGGGGAGGTGGAAGACAGTGTGGTGACACACCACTTTTCAGTTCCTACAGAAAACCAGGAGCACAGAACCATCTCCTCTGGTGTCCTTCGGCTCTTTCCTAATCAGCTTCAGAGCTGTTGTCCAAGTCTGGACCCTTAATAGAGGCTGACTGTCCCTTACAGTTTTTCTCCCACTTAATCATTCCGTGTCTTGTGTGCTCTGGTAATACACCTACCTTTCTTTTTTCCTGTTTTTGTTTTTTTGTCTTGGTTTTTTTCCCTCGCCAGTCTCTCAGGATTTTTTCCCCCAACCCCAAATCCAATCACAAAAATGAAAAAAGTAATCCTGGAATCAATAAACCTTTTTGTTTAACTAGCTGACTTTGCTCAGACACTTTCTGCTCTTCTATAAGAGAAAACTGACACAGTTATCATTTTCTAAGTGCATGAATTATTTTTTGTTTTACTCACCTCAAACATACTTTTCTGTTCTGAAAAGGCAAGTAGTTTTTCACTTTAGAAGCAGCTTCTAAGCCATAAACAAATGGAAGGTTTCATATTATATCAGCAATGACAAGTATCAAAAATACCACTAGAAGCAAATTTGTGTGTGCATTTGCACATATCTGTCTATTAATAGATGATGAAAGGAGGATGAGTTAACTCGTAGAAGATGACAATTGCCAGACTCTCAAGCATCTGGTATTTTTAGCCCTGATCTTAGTCCTAGATCTTTTTATCTAGTTCTTTAGTCCTGATTTTTTTTCTTTCTTTTTTTTTAGTTTTTTTTGTCTGTTTTTTTTTTTTTTTTTTTTTTTTTTTTTTTTTTTTGTAAATCTGTTTCCTAGGGGAGAGGGTCAGGAAATTATATGGTTAGACAGTTCTTTCAATAATTTTAAAATCTCCTGGAAAATGAATATTTCAGACCATTGTGTTCTCATGGGATTCCTGAGAACTGGTGGGTGGAAGAGGTGAGCTGTGCAGATGAATGCCTTTGCTGAGGGCATTAAATTAGCCAAATTTAGCCCTTAGATCTTGTTAGACAATAGCCAGCTCTGTTGCTGTCTTTCTTGTACTGAGTAGTGTCATTTGCATGAATTTTGCTCTAGATTAGCCACAGCATACAATAGCTTCTGCCAGACTGGTTTGTCCAAGAGAAAAAGAGGTACAGGGATGTGCAGGAGTTAATGTCCCAGAACATCCATCTTATGGGTGCTGGAGACCCACATTCACTTGTTTCATTGCTCACAGAACAACTTGTTTGTGTTGTGTTTTGTTTCCCATGCACCTTCAACAAACACCAAATTATTATAACAGTATTTAACAGTGCTGAAAGGTATTAATGGGATATACCCACAGGGGACTTGGCTTCCGGTTTTAAACTTTCTTACCTGTTCAAGTGTGAATTCTAGTATTATAGTATAAAATGTTGTGTGTACTGAATGTGCTAAACCCAGCTCTGGGGTAAAGCCTTTTATTTTTCCAAATACTTGAGTGTCCTAGAATAAAGCTGAAAATACTTAATATGGAGGTAGAAGGTGGCACTTCTAGGTGAGTTACAGGTCTTTGCATGGACGAGCAAAGCAACAGTTGGTGACATTGTTAGGTGGACGTAAAATACAGGGTGAGTTACTGGGTTGTTTGTTGTTGGAAAGATCATCGTATAAAAGATGCACTTTCCTTGGACTCTAAGAGAAAACAATCACTCCAGTTACTCTAAGAGTTTAATAAGGTGTTATCAAGCTGCACCAGCTTCTTTTCATTGGCACAACAACAATCCTGATGCCCACTTCTGAGAAATTTTGTGTTGCGCTGGGGATAAATTGCTCTGTGAGGAAGTTGAGTTTTGTGGGTGTGGGATTTAGCCGGTGTATCCCAACTGAACATGTTGAGGAGGAAGTAGGATGTCTTAGTGAGGATTTTTCATTCCTGCCTCTGAGTGTACTGCATATTTTGTTTAGCTGTAACTATGTCATTTTCTACAAAACGTTTGGCTTCTTTATTGAGCTGTGCTTTGGGATATTTCCATATTCTAAGTAGCTTAACTTGCTACTTCTCTTATTCAGTGGAGTATTTGGATTCCTTAATATGTTTTTTAACCGCTGTTAAAAGCGAGTTGTGCCACCACCTTGAAATCTTACCCCCTCTGTTTTATGAAGTGCTAGGTCTATTCCTAGAAGCATTAATAATGTATCTACCTTGCAATTTCACTATTCAATTACTGGAGACGCCTGGTACTTGAGAACCTATTTAAGTTGATCAGGCAAAGCTAGATGAATAGGATTATCTGTTTCCTAAGCGTCCTGAATACAATGGTATATAAATCTTACACTGCAATGCTCTTGATGAAAATATCTCAGAACATGCTTTAGTTCCCACTTGAATCTACTAGAATTGACATTAAAGAGAATAGAATTCTTAAGTTTAGAAGGGTATTGAAGGTTAGATAAGTGTTCTGTTGGATATCTAGGTTGCCAACACTCTTTTGATAGAACTGAGCACAGGATAGGAAAAACATCATAGAAAAAAATGCAAAAGATTGGAAAGTTTTTCATTTTTTATTGGATTTTATTTTTTTGCAAAACCAGAGTCCAAATCCTACTTCTAGTTTGGGAAGTGATGTCAGACCTTATACTGACCACTGGGGCTCCAGAGAACCCCAGCTTGAAGAACAGCACTTCTCATACACGTCACTTGACTTAAGAGAAATGTGCTAATGAATCATAGGCAAAACTTCTTTAGCCCCAGGGCATTCATCAGAGACTCCACAGCTACATCTTCATCTGCTTTTGCTGAGGCACAATGGGAGAGTGCTGACAGGATCAGAGCTTGGGGAGTAGTGCTGCAGGGCCTGAGCTTGTGTTTATGTTGCTCCAGGCTTCCTTTATTTTTTCCTTTTTTTTTTTCAATAACAGCAGGTTTTTCTGAATTTTCTGGTTTGAGGCGAGCATGCTACAGAACTGCAGTTTGAGTTGTTCTGGGGACTTTTCCAGAGGTTTTGGGCAATTTAACAGGAAAGGTACCCTGCCAATGAAAAAAACAAAGGGAACTGAATAAGAGTTGGGTCAGGTGTTGTGTAAAATCTTTCCTAGGTTTATTATATTGCGTGGCATAGAAGAATAACCTGAGCCAACTTTTCTCTGGAAGCCACTGTAAGTTGTTCCAAAAAAGGGCCATGCCTTCCTGGGGCATGTGACCCTGCATGCTGGCAAACACGTAGCTTCTGGTGTGGCTTCCTCTGCGAGTGGCGTGCTTCCCTCATGTGATCGTACCACGCAGGCTGGACTTCATGTTTTGAGTCTGGCTGTACCTTCCACTCCACCTGATCAAACTGGACTTCCCCTGGATCCTTCTCAATTACATCATGCCTCATTTAAGTTTCAGCAAGATATATAAGAACATGTCTTACCAGCTTAGAATAATCCTATTAGTCTCAGTGGGCTTGCTCATACGCTCCAAGCTGGAAGGTACTTTGCTAAATGAAGATCTTTGTAATGAACTCAGCATGAGGAAAATGCAACTTCTGTTCCTTTTGATTCCTTAGAAAACTCAGTCTGACTCTGAGAAAAGGTTTAATCAGGCAAAATTTCCAGGCGCATTAGGAAAAATTTTAATTACCAAACATGCCTGTCAGTAGGGGTCATTGCTTAGGAAAAGTAGCTGATGTTAGCAGTCCTTGAAAAGACAAAGTTTTAAGCATTCCAGTCCACATTAAAATGCTATTGGTGCTTGCAGTTGCTGGACAAAAAAGAATAGAGAAACAATAAGATACTTAAAGTTTGGATTCCTATTGATGTCAATAGGAAAACTCTTGTCTACTTCACAGCAGTCTGGTCTTGCCTTTGCTTCCATTCCTAGCAAAGGAAGCGAGGGTGATTTCCTGAAGGCTGCTGTTTGGGAAGTGCAATGTGCAAAGTCTTTTTAAAGTCAGTACTTATGTTTTATTGTGGAAAAGCACAGCATGGGCTGATGATCTTTGAATTGTGCACAACACAGGTTTATCTTCCTAAGCTCTTACCTATCTCCAACCAGAGTGTATTGTTCTGGGCAATGTCACCAAACTGGAATTACAGCAATGTAATTCTGATCAGGTCTTCTGGGTTTTACTTATGATTGTTAGAAACCAGGTTGTTAGAGAAGGGAAAGAAGACAAGAGATAAAGGAGACATGTTCAGAATTCAGTGGGGATTATGGCAAAAGCTGTGGAATGAAGTAACAAACATATCCTGCCCCTTCTGTACACCCCTCATTACAAAAGCAGCCATCGCCTCCCACAGCCAGAAAATGAGTGAACTGCCTGCTTTCCTGAGGGCAGCTGGTCCTTTGGGAGCTGAAATAAGCTCAAGCTTTACTTCAGAAAGTAATAAAAGAAAATGCCCATTTGGATGAAGGGAAAAACCTCCTGATGTATTTCCTGAGAGAAAAAAGAACTTTAAAAATCGTATGGCAGCACGAACGAAATATGCCCCGAGTCACAGGAGAACTATAACTATGGCCATACCACTGCTCTGTTGCTTCCACAAATTGTCCCTGCCTTCTGGCTATGCTGGGAGGGGTGCTGAGACCACGAGATAACCCTTGATCCTTGTCTCCACTTCCTGAGCTATTGTGCCTGTCAACTCACCACAAACAGATCTGCCACTCTAGGACTTGCACATGAGAGCTCTGAGGAAGGGGAGCTTGCCGTGTCCTGGTTGCTGGCTGGCTGCGTGCACGCCCAGCCACGTGCCAAAGGTTCCTGTTTCAGCTGTATTCAGCAGTGGTTTTGCAAAGGGAAGGGACAGAGAGGCTGGTGGATGTCGGGTGCTTTGGAACTTGTCTATAGGTACCTAACTTGGACTGCAGCTCATGGAGAAACCTTATCCTCTGTGTGTATGGTTAGCGTGTGAAATCTGGCTCTCAGCCCCACGGTACAATGATACGAGGCAGATGATTTACGGGATTACCGGTAAACTGATGCTCACAAAAGTATGTCATGGAGCACTTTTTTTCACTACCTATGACTGAAAAGGCACTGATTTATTATATCCCAAAGCACTGTTAGTCATCACGTCTTAAAATCTTAGCTCTTATCCAGTAAACAATTCTTTATCTAGGGCAAAAGCATTCAGTGTTAATTAGAAGAATAATTTAGTAAATAAAGGTCAGAGCTTTTTTAATGCTTTATATAGGGCAAAAGAAAAGTTAATCTCAGGGTTATAAACAGTGTTGTTGTTAAGCAGACAGGAAACACTTCCAGCCAGAGTCTCTGAAATGTAAATGAGCCTATTTTATCCCTTGATTTTCACGAATCTCTCACTATGTTGCCACTACAGAAGAGGAGATAAAGAATTCTAGTATTGCTTCCAAAGAGACTGTGTGTTTACTGAAACTAGGCTGGAGCTAGGTATGGGCATACTGTTTTGTGGGATTTGTAGCTTTATTTTTAATATTGATTCAACACAAATTGTAACTGATAGGCTGGTTTGGGTTGAAAGAGACTCAGAGACTATTTGGTTCCAGCTCCCTGGCCATGGGCAGGGACACCTCCCACTAGACCACGTTGATCAAAACTCCATCCAACCTGGCCTTGAAAACTTCCAGGGATGGAGCATCCACAGCTTCTGTGGGCATCCTGTTCCAGGGTGACTCCCCTCCCTTAGAGTAAATAACTTATTGAAATGGTAGGTTGCAGCAAAATCTAGTTTCGTACTGATAGATGGAATCATAATGAGTCTGAGCTCTCCTTGTGTATGGACAGTTCACAATGGTGTGCACGCAGCCGATAAATGTACACCTGACAAAGGCCTCCAGTGCCATTATCGTACGGGGAGATATCAAGGAAGCAGAACACAGCTCAGAACTTACGTTCTTGTGAATGAGTGGAGCAAACCGAAGAAAGAGGTGAGCAGTCATGAAGTTTTGCAAATCCTCAGTAGGGATATACTTGGATCTCAGGTTGGATCTCATGACGGATCTCGTGACATCCTTTGATTTAGAGCTTACTCCTGTGTAGATCCCCTAGTTATGAGGCGAGGTCGGAGTGCAACAGAATATGATCCTTTGTGGATAGATCAGTGAAAAGGGATAATCCATGAGGTGGACTATGCTATATAGAGCTCAGGAGAACAAAACTAGAAGGCTTGAATCCTACTGGTTTTACAGGTCAAGTGAAGAGTCTGCCCAGGGTGTGGAGCTACTTGTATTTCAAAGGTGAAAGGAGGTGCAAGAAGCTACTGAGGAGCTTGGAGAACTGGTGTCTCAAGGAATGGTAGAAAGCTAGGGGTTTTTTGAGAGAAGGAAACACAGACATTTTTTGTCTTTTTTTTTTTTTTTTTCCCCACTAGAGATTGGAATCTCCTGTGGTTTACAGTAGTCACAGGACTGTTATCTCACAGACCTTCTAGATTTCTCCACCTCTGGAAAATAAACAAACTTCCACCAGTTTCACCTGCTGTATTTGAAACTGGGAGTTTGAATGGCAACTGAGTTGCCACTGCGCTGAAGAGGACTGTAGCTGCTCTGTGATAATCAAATTTGGTTTGCTTGACACATAATGAGATTATTGATTAGACACACACAGCTTGCCATTTCAAATCACATCTCCTCTTCATTTCCAAGGGATGATTGACATAGCCTAACATGCTCAGCATCATTAAATGGAAAGAGTTATTTACGGTGTTGCATCAGAATTTATCACTAATTCCCAGATCTGACAGAAAAGAATCACTTTGTGTGATAGGCATTTTTATCTTGCCATTAAAAAGTGTATTGAAAGCTTTAGATAAGAACTGAAGCTGAAATTCCTTCCTAGTCTCTATCCAGATAATCTGGCCTGCAAAACTGAAGCAGGGAGTGGTGGGACGTGTCAAATGCAGTTCCTGATTGTTCAGCGACTTCTGACATGCTCTGGCTGCTCCAGATGTGGGTCTCAACTCAAAGGGTTCTCATACTGAACATCTTCTTTGTAAAGTTCTCTTAAGCCTCACTTTGCCCGTTTACCATTAGTTATCAGCAGCACCAGCTGTGGGCAAACTTCAGTGGCCAGATAACGTGTGCTGTGTGAGCCTTCATTTAGAAATTCATAAGGCATCGCTTCCATTTAAAGGAGGTGATATTTACCAAGAGCAGGTTTAATATGCTTTTATTACCGTCTCCTTTTCTTGAGGAGAAAGGTGCATGGCACCCAAAACTGTGCAGGAGAGGCTGTGAAGGGGCACTGTGCTCTTTTTTTTTATCCAAAGCTGTTAGTTTTTTTTTTGGTTTTTTTTGTTTTTTTTTTTTTTTTTATCCTGAATGTCAAGCATTTCTCCTTCAAAATCTCCCTCTGATAATTTGAGAGAGCTGAACTGGAATCCTGCCTGACAGGACAATTTTGCTTTAAAGTAGCTGTACATAAAATCATACTGTTCACCCAGTTCTCTTGCAGATACTCATGCCATATTCTGCCAGTGGAGCTAAAGAGCTCTTCTGGGTAAAAGTACATCTGATTTTTATTTAGTGAACAGTCTCCTAGACTTTATGACCATACCTCTATGTATGTGAGACACCACTGGTTCCACGCTTGGGCCCATTTGGAACACCTCTACAGAGTTCCATTCTAGCCTTCATGCTTCTAGAAGTGTTGTGAGTGTGGAGGGTGTTTGGAGAAAACACACACGGTTAAATGAGCTGTAAAAATATGCATTATACAGAGAGACTCCAGGAGCTCTCTCTCATTTGTCTCATCAAAGCAAAGATAAATGAGCAACTTCCTCGTGGGCTATAATTACCTCTAAGGGGAACAAAAACATTGATAATTGACAGCTTTGAGCTTGACCCTAGGAAATAACAAAATCCAGTAGTTGGAAATTGAAATTTAGAGTGTAGAGAGTGAAATTTAGAAACTCAGAGACATGAGTTTAACCCTGTAGTTAACTAACTATTGGAGTAGCAAAGTTGAAATTGTGTGATCATTGATTTTCAATCTAAATTGTGGGGTTTGGGTTTTCTTTAAAACATGCACTCTTCTTCTATTATAATTTTAAGTCCTTGGCCTGTATTCCACCATGGAAAGGGCCAAGAGGTTTTAAGAGCTTTGCTTTTGTTTTGGCAAAACGATGTTATACAGATAGTAATCCTGTATGAAAGGTGCTCTCCATCTTTAAGCTTCTGAAAGGGGGGAGGATTGTAGTTTTGAAAATCTGGTCCCAACTGTGGGATTTGATAATCTGAAGTATTGAGGCCATGAAGCTGAAGAACAAATCCATCCATTGTGGTAAAGGATCTAGAGCAAACCAGACCCTACATTTTGATTTCCTCTGTAATTTCCTCTCCTGTGTTCTGTCATGCCTGAAATTTCTACAGTTTTATTTGCATTATACCTGAGATTTAGGCTGTCTAAAAATCCCATCTGCCCAAGCAAAATGCAATATGAAAGCTAAACCTGGTCACAGAGCCCTTCTGCAAAATCCCTAAACAATGGATACGTTTCTTTGTGTATTCCATGAGTTCAGTTGCAATTGCTTCCTACAGGATATTTTACTTCTGCATCTCTTCCAATGTACAGCAGATGAAAAGGACTGACAGGAATTCTTGGCCTTGATTCGGTTTCCTCTGTCCTCAGTGTCCCTTCCCATGCATTTGGGGTTTTTAAATAACTCTTTGGACTTAAGGGGTCCCCTCTGCTTTTGTTCTGGGTTTATCAACATCCTTATGCCTATACAGGGCTTGGTTCATTTGGTACTTTGCATTTGTTCCCAAAATGTAGCTGATGCTGTGCTCACCTTTAAAAGAAACAGTTTTTCTTTAAATAAAGGCTTTCTACTTTCTGTGTAGCATAAACCCAAAATGAGAGCATGAATATGCAGTTGAATCAAGGCATTCTCTTTCCTAACCATCACAAATGATTTCTTTAGATTATCCTGTTCTTCAGATTCTGTCGTAGGACCCAAGTCAAATGGGAAATCAGAACTGATGCAGCTGAATCAGAACTGATTTGCAAATCCAAAACTGGCATGTGATAATTACAATATTTATGTTAACTATCAAATTTCTAGGTATTGTTTACCTGATTCTGCCTTGTTCTGCTGTGTAGCTGGATCCTTTTCTTCATGCTGCACAACTGCAGCAAAATGGACTCTGCTGGAAAATCAATGTTTGGGTGTTAAATTAGGGTGGTTTTCTTCCCACCACGTGTCACTTGCCATCTACAATTGTATTTTGTCTGCCACTGGCCAGTCCCCAAGTCTTAGATGTTCTTTCTTTGCAGTTCCTCAGGAGGCCCTCACCTCTAATACTGTCCTGAATAACTTGGTGGTCTTATCATTGGAGGTGAGAGGAGCTGTTGGTACATGAGAGAGAACTTGGCCCAGTGTCATTATAATGAGAACAACATGATGCCATAAAAGCCAGAATCCATCAGTGTTGAACTGGCCATAAGAGCCCAGGCTGGGATCAGGGAATTTGATAGCAAGCCAGCCTCTAAGAAAGCTGGGACTCAGGCTGAACCTCATACGACTTCCCAGCCAAACAGGACACTTCTCTTCAGCGATCTGTGGGAGGTATTCAGAAAGTGTTGTGGGATGGAACACTATCTCTTGGCTTCTCAGACCAGTCTCAGCTCATCCCTTTCTGCTTATCCTCAGAAACAAGGTTGCCTCGTGTTGTACAAAGTGAAAGATGCATTTTGAGTGATTCCTGAATGATTTCTGTTAACCCTAAATGCCACTGCAGCTAGGCTGCTCTTGCAGCATGGCTTTCTTAATTGCTCCCAGCAGGGAATCACAGAATGTGAGGATAGGGCATGCTTCTCATTTCCAACATATTTACAGAAAGTTCTTCCTTCCAGCTCTTCTCAGAAGTTTTTTGTTACTGTAAATAACACACAAGCCAAGAGTCAATAATATGTAAGACTCTCAAACCTATTTTTTGAGATTACCAAATAGGTTCATGATGCTGCCAGTCTCAAATAAAGCTTTCTTTTTTCCTGTGGCGAAGTTTGGTGAGGATTTTTTTGACTTTCATTTAGCTTTCTGAAAATGTAGGCTTCTGACCTTGATCTAGTTGGCCTCACTTCTTTTCAAAGAGCTATAAACAGCTGTGACATGCAAAAAAAATATCTTCAAGAAACCTGACTGCCTTCCCAGCCAACCTTGGCAATGGGAGCCCTTGAGTGAGACTAACCTTTCCTTCACTGGAAAAGGTTTTGTTCAGTCATGCCTACGTGCAGCTTGTCGGGGCCACAGACACTTTGTCATTTGGCTCCATCTTCTGGGATAAGGCAGGAGAAACATAAACCACTTGAGCTGACACTTTGCAAGTCCTGTCACACAAAACTTATTGGTCTTTTCTTACTCTTCATTAATGCTTCCATGCAAGCTCACATTGGATGCAAACACAGTAGGACACCTTTTCTTTTTCTGGAGGCGTTTTAATGGGAGCAAGAATTCAGTACACAAAAAAGGTGCTGCAAATCAATAGCTTTTTTGTTTTCTGAGACTAAGAAAGGACAGTTAGTGAATGTTTGACTTGCAATTCAACAGTGATAGAAAAAAAGAAGAGCTCAGGTAAGTAGCTTTTTGATTCCTGCACAGTTTCACAGAATTAGCTTCTGACTCTGCCAGCACAGTATTTGTTCTCTGCTGCTGGAGCTTTGAAGGAGAAAAGAGGATAAGGCATTATTGCTATAGCGACGTTCAAGTGGGTGCTGTAGGTGATCAAAACACATTATTTGTTGATGGAAGTTTTGACCATCACAGTCTTTCCATGCAGCACCCAGAACTGTGGGCCAGCTAGCTGAGCTGTAGCTGCATTTGCTTCAATTTTCCATTCAGTCTTTGAGATTTTCCGCTGTTGAAAAATTAGCAAAGTCTAAAAATCTTTTCAGACTTTCATTTCTGAAGACTCTGTTCTTCTGCTGTTGCTGAGACAGCCTGATGTTAGCCCCTTCCCAGGGGCAGCAGCATGGTCCAGCACAGCTTCTTGGCACTCTGCTCCGGCTTAGGCAAAAAGCAGCAGCTCTACCATGGCCATTCACTACATCCATTGGGCAGCTATGCTTGCTCCTGGTGCTCAAGGCGTTGCTGAAGCTGAAGTAGTATCTGGCTTTTGAGATTGTGTGGATGGTGGCTTGTTGCTGGCAATGAGCTCCCAGAGGAGGTGTCTGCTGATACCTGACCAGCTCTGACCTGCAGGTATGATCCCTGCTTTCGTCTTGGATGGCAGTGAGAGACCTGGGAAACAGGTCTTTGTATCCCCAGTACAAAGCTGTGCTGGCTATTGGCATGTTGAGGGGAGTTCACTGCAAAGCAAACTTGCAGAAAATAAATTAAGTTTTAAATCAGACTTCTATGTTGATCATAATTCATCAATAGCTTATACTTTGTTTCTCTTATATGTAATTCATGAGGGGTGACTAAATGGTTAATGCAATTTTAGATAACCTTACTTGAAACAGGTTGCCTGAAATCATGCTTTATGTTCACGTATATAATATCTACTTCTCAAGCAACATGCTTATAGTATTTACTGTGCATTTAGTGAGCCTTTATGAATGCATTTTAACAGAAGTCCTGACATAAAAGGGAATGCACCTCTTCTCTTTTCCACTTCTGTGAAAGCCAAATTTATTTAAAATTTGTGGGTTTGACTTGAAAATGACTTCTTAATGTCTAAGATGAAGCTTGGTAATGAAATAGTGTGCACATTAGTAATAAAAATCCGTGATTTTATAACTCGGGGATGTACTGTGTAACCTTTAATTTAGAATAAGCGAATTGTAATTTGGAGGAAAAGGAGCTACCCGTACAAATGCCTCAGACATCACAGGCATGCAGGTGTTCCTTAGGTCAGTCTTGTATATTGGACTTCTGGGAGCTGTCCTGCTGATTTGATTCTTTCTCTCACTGCCTTGAAGAGAGAACCATTTCCTGCAGCCTTTAGGATGATGGGAAGCTGCTGATCTCTGAAAGAGGGTTTTGGCCTCTTTAGTATGTAGTAAGCCTAGTCCGGCTTGGAGAAGGCTTTGCAGGTCAGGTCCCTTGAGAATTAGAAGTGGAGAATGGGTTGTTTAGAACAAGAGGAATTTAGCTGCTAGAGATGCTGGAATTAAAGCTTTAGGTACAACTGAAATTTTGGAGAGACAAAGTATTTGCAGACTTCATGTGAGCTCTACATTAGCCAGCAGTTGATACAAGACTGTGCAGTCAGGGGTTTGTACAGTTTGGGGCTTTCAGATGAGATGTAACCATGAAGGTCCCTTAGCAAGGCTTTCTATCTCTTACCCTTTGCCCTGAAAGATGATTTGGCACATTGCACACTGTAAACTTTGGTTATTTCCACCAGGCTCTTAAAAAAACCAAAAAACCCCAGAAGACAAGAACCACTAAAACCACAAAACCCACTTTTTTTTTCTTCCTGAGTTTATAAGTTCAGCATAGAATTATAAAATCTCTGAGGATAAAGAGCAAAAGACCTCCACTCCCCACAGCTTTTTCCTTTATTATTGCTTATGCTACAAGAAAGCCGAGGAGATTTGTGCTTATAAATAACAGTATTATTCAGAAAGACATGGGCAACTGGAAATATAGCTACGTTCTCCTTTGGGTTTCCTCTCTTTTCCCAAAATTAACCTAACCTAGGTGTTTCTACAGTCAGATCTTTGAACATTTCTCTCTGCAATTTTTCCTGTCCTGCTGGACTTAGCACTAATACCTTGTACATGTTGAATATTTGGCTTTTCCACTGATTCATGGGTGTGGAGCCATTGCCCTGCAGGTAGCCACAGTTACAGGAGGTGACAGAGGCTTTGGTGGGGGGTGAGGAGAGCATGTATGTGTCCTGCCTGGAGGCACCTGAGGGAGCTGGCACCTAACCACAAGGGACAAAGCCCCTTTTCCCTGGCGGGCAGCTGTATTGAAGGGGTGTGCTGAGAGAGGCGAGGAGCCTGGTTCTGCCCCAGAGGAACAGCAGCCCCGATGGTAGGAGGGAGACATGCCTGAAACAGCTTTTTGCTGTTCCTTTTCCTGTTTTCTTTTCATTCCTGTTCAAATCCTACATAACACTTGGCATTTGAGCATGTATGAGCAGCAAATTGCTGTTAGCAGTGAGCTCCCAGAGGACGGGTCTGCTTATGCCCAGCTGGCTCCAAACTGTGGGTGTAGCAGATTTTTCACAAGGCACTGGCTGCAGGTGCAACAACTGTTCTCTTCCCCAGTGCATCCTTTGACTAAGCTTAAACAAATTTCAGCCAGTGTTCTGAGGATGAAGATGAAGCGTGAAAGAACTCCTGTGAGAGTTTTCCTTCCAAAAGAAGCCCAGGCATTCAGGAACATGGGACACTGATAAAGGTGTGCCCTGCAGACAAGGTACCTGAGGGCCACATGTGCCCTGCATGTAGGCACAGCCAGCAGATGTGTGTCATACAGTTCTCTCTCTTATCTGCTGTTAAATTGTGGAGCTGTTGTTGTGTTCTCTCTTAACACTGAAAGACAGATCAGGAGAGATTTGGAATAAATGGGTCTTGCCTTTTATTCTCGTGTAGTCCAAGCCTCTTGACAACTGGAAAGAAAAGAGGGGGTGAATTGGCAGTGGCAGTCAAATACCTGGCTCTGGTGTGAGCTGAAGTGAATGAGACAGTAGCTGAGGTCTCTGCAATTGTTTCCATTGCACAGTGTGGACATGTCAAATCAGACAAAGCTCACTAGCAGTGAGTGCTTGACGTACTTGGTTTGCTTCAGGCAACCTTACAGTAATAGACATTAGGTACCCTTATGTGCAGCATTTCATGCTCCCAGTTCAAACCCCTTATGCACATTGCAGTCTGTGGTGAGATAATAAAATATTTTGCTTTGCTGCAGATAGTTAAAAATGAAGGTAAAGTGTTGGAAAAATTATAAATTTTTTGATGTCAGATGTAGTGAGAATTTACTTGCTCTTCCAGATGGCATTTGCAAAGGCACAGAATGTCACAGGTTATTATCTTAAATTGAATAATAAAATATGCACAAGTTATTTTACAGCTGCTTTAATACCTGATTGGTAAAATGATTGCCAGTTAATAACAAATAATAGCTGTTATAATTAGGACTAAGTCATTTGTAATTATGGAACTCTATAAGATAGTCTATTGAAAGAAGTGAGGAGAAATAACTTGTCAACTTGACTCAGTAGCAGTGTTTATCGAATGATGAATGTTAATGGCTTATCAAATAACTAGTTGTTACCTGATATAAGTTATTTGTAACTGGAGCTGAAATATGAGTTTGTGACTGAGAACATCTTTGAGGCCCATCCAGAAATAACTGAAAAACAAGCTGCTCTTCATTCTGTAGGCTTCAGTGGGACAAAGACCTGAGGCTTTTCTTGAGTAAGGTCCGTCTTCACTCTATGCTTTTTGTTAATGCAAGCTGCAGAACTTTGCTGACTTCATTTAGTAATGGGGTTTCCCTGAGAGCGTAAAAATGACCTAACCAAATTAAACAACGTGTCTGGCAGCAACCCGTGCCTGAGGTAGTAGCAAGTGGAGGGTGCTTCCCTGGGATGTAGTTTCTGTCAGCCTGGAACTAAGAGAGCCAAGGTGCTTGGCTCCAAGTCACCTTGCTTCGAGTCAAGGTGAAATTCTCATCTGATGGCTTTTAATTCATTGGCCTTCTATAAAAATGTTCAACTGCTCTTTGAACCTGAGTAAAATTTTGATACTCACATAATCCTGTAGTAATAACCTTTATGTTCTGACTGTGCATTTCATGGGAATTGTAGCTTTTTTCTTTGTTTTGACCCTACAACCTGCTGTTGTGGCTTGATGCTCTTTAGTCATTATCTTAAAAAAGTCCATATGTATTTCAAATTCATTTTTAATAGCTTTTTTTATTTTAAATCTGTATCGTATCATCCCTCTTGTGTTTTAGGCTGAAAAGCTGTAGGCAATCCAGTTGTTCCTTGTCTTGAAGGTAGACCCTACCTCTGGTTTTCCTTTTCCTTTCTAGTTCTGCAGGGTATCTTTTAAGATTTGGGGAGAGGCCAAACCTTCAAGCAGTATTCAAAAGTCAGGGTCGCTTTGGGTTTATACAGATATTTTCTGTTTTGTTCTCTATTCTGTTATCTCTGTTTTGTCTGACACTTTAACTGCTGCTCATTGAGTGTTTTAATAGAACTCTCTCTTAATTCTGAATTCACTTTTCTGAGAGATAATAGTTTGTTCAGACCCCATTGTCATGAATATGGAGTTAGGATTGCTTTTTGTTGTGTGCATCACTTTACACTTCTTCAGCTTTAACTTTATCCGCCATTTACGCAGTATAATAAAATCTTTCTGCAACTCTTTGGAGTTAGCTTTTGGCTTTTTTTCTATCTTGAACAGCTCAGACTCTTTCCTTTTTGTGCATACATCTGTTTCTTGGAATCTTTAGGAAATGTGCAACACTCTATTGGCATGTTCTACTCCTTCTCCTGCTCTAGGACAGTACTGCATTCACTGACATGAAACAGCACACACGTTTTGGGGTGTGGCCACACTCTGAAGCCATAGTGCCAGGCTAGAGGGATGTCTCCTGGCACCATGTGCTGGTTTGTTCTGCTGCGGGTCAGAGCTAGTTAGCCTTTGTGAAAGTATGGCTGGACAGATCCATCCTCACGGCTGGGCTGGCCAAGGCAGCAGACGTGGTGGATTAGGAGCAGGCCAAGCGCGTCAGCAAGGGTTCTGGTGTGGGTGGCTATATCAAGCTGTGCACCTTGGAATTTTTCCAGGTATTTATCTAGAAGCATTATAGAATCTATAATTCGATATGATCTACTCAGCTGGCTGCCATGAATCAGGCTGCAGCTCTGGCTCTGTCTTGGGATCTCTTCTGCCTCAGCTGCAGCACTGAGCGGGGGAAAAAAATTGTGAGAACCCACCCTTACAGGCTTTCCCATCTCTCTGTTAAATAAATGCTACCTAGAGAGCTCACCTTTCTGGGAACTCACTGTTGTGGTCAATACATTGTCTGAGTACAGAATAAATCAGGGGTAGGAGGGAGGTTGGAAAGGCACAAAGGCTTATGGAATTGGCTCTGAGATGGGGATTTCTCCAGGGAATAGTTGGGATTACAACCGTTTAACTGAGAATGGGTATTGATTGTTTGCTTCCACTTTGCTATACCCACTTGAATGGTGTCAGGATTGCTTCCTAGGCAAGTGCCATGTGTCTGTTGCCCGGAGAACAATGTTTTATACGGTGAGCCCTTGAGCACTGCTGCTGTGAACATTGTCCTTTCAGTCTGAGGGCTCCAAACACGTGTCTGCCAGATGCCAAACACAAGCACAGATCTGCAAGCTCACCTGGAATGCATCAGCCAGCCTTCCTGTTGAAGGAGAGCTTTGTCCCTGTGTAGCTCCTGCACTGCTCATGCATTTTACATCCAAGTCATTGCATTAAGGGAGGGAGGGCAGGAAATGGGACAGGGCATAGAAAATCCTCAGTGTAGGTTTTTTACTAAAATGCAATTAAATTCGTCTTTTAATTCCAGTTTGCAAACATAATGAATAATTTGGCAAGACTTCTTTCCTCCACACGTGTCCTCTCCACCCAAACTTTTCAAACATGTTTTCTGTAAATAACAAAAAAATGCGTGTAAAAAGTGTACTGAGGGAAAATTGTATTAGTACTGTTTCTCTGGGGATGTGTATCTCAAGGATATAGGTAATCTAACAGTTTAAGGGACTAGAATAGTGAAAGTGATTGTACCTTTAGAAGCAGGATTAGTCTTTAAAAGAAAGAGACATGATTTTCCTTTCTAAAACCATTACAGCATTTTTAAAAATAGCTTTATTCAAAGTTAGGCTTTCTGTTATTACGAATTACTGCAAATTGTTACTAGCATAATGTTGATAAATAGGTATTTGGGTGTTGAGAGAGGGGAATAACTTGAACTATACGTGTATAATGATAGATTCTGGGCTGGCTGCTACTTCACAGGAAGTATGTTTGGGATTGTGATATTAATTTAAAGTGGTACCAAAAAAGGATCTCAGCTGTTAGTAATTAATTATCAGATGAGAGAATGGGGCATAAAGTGGACCTGTTGAAGCTGGTCCAGAGGAGGGTCACAAAGGTAGGGAGCTGGAGCACATTTCCTCTGCAGACAGGCTGAAAGAGTTGGAATTTTTCAGCCTGGAAAAGAGGAGACTCTTGGGAGAACTTAGAGTCCCTTCCAGTACCTAAAGGAGGCCTACAAGAAAGCTGGAGAGGTGCTTTTCATGAGGGCATGCAGTGAGGGGACAAGTGGGAATGGTTTTAAGCTGAAGGAGGATAGGTTTTGATTAGACATTAGGAAGAAACACCTTAAAGGTGGTGAGACTGGAACAGGTTGCCAAAGGTAGTTTTGGATGCCACATCTCTGTCAGTGTACAAGGCCAGGGTGGAAATAAATGATCTTTAAGGTTCCTTCCAACTCAAAACATTCTAGGATTCTGTGTTTATCATGTGCTCTTTATATCCATGGTGCACTTAGATTTTGACTGCGCAGTCTGGCCTCCTCATCTCAAAAGGGATATAAAAGGAAAGTATGGACAGGCTTCCATGTTGGTGCACAATAGTCAGGACAGCAAGCAGTAAGAGGAGGGGTGTGAGAAGGGGTCTGTGAAACCTTGAGTGGTGTACAGGAGGTAAATAAGGATCCTTTGCTTATTTTCATGTTGGGAGAGAAAGTACAGCTTGGAGGCAACCACTGAAGATACAAAGAGTCAGATTGAAAACAGGGCAGCAGCTTTTCACATTTTTGTAGGTAATAAACCTTTACATGACTTCCAGGGGCAATTTAATGAAAGAGATGCCTCTCAAAGGACTGTAAAATAAATAATAATAATAAAAAGAAAAAAAGTAGCATCATCTCTGAATCGGGATGTAATTCAGCAACTTGGTTGTCTGCGAAACTCAGGGAAAAAATTGTCTGTTCTAGAGAGAGAATGGATCTTTCTCCAGATTTGATGGAGCTACTCTTACCAAAGCACATGGGAAGGCTCCCAGTGCTGTCAAATCTATTCTGTGTGAATATCTTAACTTATGAGCGTGCTGAAACAAGCGCCTTTTTTGCATCCATATGTGAAGATCAGCTATAGATGGACTAAAAGACGAGTGGTAGCCTACAAATTCAATGAGTGAGAAAAGCAGGAAGGACTTGAGCTCTTACCAGAAAGCTATCCTGTCAATATATTGTCTCACCTGAAAAACAGACTTTTCGCCCCTGTCACTCTGTATTTTTAAGGAAGCTGAAGTGTTAGCAAGTATCACTCTGCATCTGTAATCTGAAAATAAGCAAATAGGCTGTTTTTAAAAAGAACACAATTACACACCAAAGCGAGTAACCTGCTGTGATGGCGCAGTCTGCCTTTTTTTTTTTCTTTTCCTGAGAGTTTTTTGTTCTAAAAATCTTTTGCATCTGCATGTTTATATTTAAAATTTTCCACTCTAGAAACGATCCGGAAGATTTGATGTCAAACTGTTGGAGTTATGTAAAGGGAAGACAAAAAGAAGTAAAATATCACCTATAAGTGTGTAGCACTGCCTGACCTAAGTGAAAGCATGAACTAAATGAAGCACTACCCTGCTACCCTCAGCATATGCAGAGCTTATTGCCTGTGTGGGTATCCTGCTTTCAGGGCTGAGAGAGCTCAGACGGGAGGGAGCAAAGCATTGGGGGTGGCATGAGAACCTAAACAGCACTGAAGACTTTTGCCGGTTACTTTATATTGGCACGACTCTTCAGTGCACCTCACTCCACTTCTGGGTTACTCATTTCCGAACTATTTCTTATACTCCGGTGCAATGGGGGGTCAGCCTCATAGTTTTTAAAGTTCATTTGAAACTTTATGAGAAGGAAATCAAGACAAGGAGGAAGGAAATAGGATGGTGACATTTTGAACTGCTGATTAACTCAGCAGAATTACAGTGGACCAGTTGACATTTTCTTATAGCACTGTCTGGGAGACCTGCCAGTGTGGAATTATATTAGCCCATGTGTGAACTGACAAGATGCGTGGTCTGGCGTTTGCAAGAGAGAACAAGATTTAGATTGCAGATAGAAGCCTTTATCACCTTATTCCAATGTGAATCAAAAGATAAGTGGAAGTCCTTTCATAAAGACCAACTAGTTTTCTACCAACTAACACAGGAATTACTGTCATAAGTTTTACAGAAGAGTTGATGCCATTATGAACATCTCCAGTTTTCTAGGAATCCAAGCAATTAACAACAGTTGGTTTTAAGAATCTGATCCTGGAAGGGTCACAAATGCTGAAGCAAAAGAAATATTAGCCGTGAGGGGAGAGCAAAGAAACTGGTCCTCACTTTCACAGAAATATTATTTTTGTCTTAGTACCATCTAAAGATGTAAAAATCCCAGAAGCGTAAAGTAAAAATGATGGGATCTGAAAATAATAGAACCTGGAGGACCATCTAAGTTCTTAGTAATTTTGTATTGCATGTAGTAAGAGCAAGGCAGTCAAAATACTGACCCAATGCAAAGGCTGAATGAGAGAAATTGCTAGGGAAAAGTTGGTTCTCTGTGGGATCACACGTTTTTTAAGAAAATAAGACTCACTATGCAGCTTCAAAATGAACTGAAATTGCAGTGAGAGTTAAGAGAGGTGCAGATTAGCAGGAAGTGACCAATATATCTGAAATGTCTATTTTCTGTTGTTACTATTCTAAAGCTTGGAACAAGAAGTAGGATGTTTCAAGTATTTTTTAATTTACTTGAAATAGACTCATATTTTTCACAAGCATGGCATATCGCTTTTTAAAATATGTATCTTGAATCTTTTAGCAGCAAGATAGGCAGAAATGAGGAAAGGTGCTGTTATTGAGGCTCATACCGCAAACTGCTCTGAAGGTACTGTGGAGAATAACAAATTTGTGGGTGAGGTCTGACAGCCTGCTGGCGTTCAGTGTCCCATAGGCAACAGGATCCCTTGGGTCTGAGTGCTATGAGCTTTTGTAAAGAGAATTTTCTGAAGGGATTCATTTGAAATGAGAAGAAAAATGTAAAATGTAATTTGAGGAAATGGTGGGTAAGAATGAATCGAATGGCAAATAGCTATAGTTCTGCAGACATGCAAATAGTCTGGAAAGTCAGTTTTGTTGCCAGGGATGGTATAAAATCTTCTTGTGTTTTCTCTCTTCTTTTCAGCTTTTCATAGAATAGTCTGTCTTTTCCCTCTTTGTGTTCTAAGAATAGACACATTTCAGGTTTTGGCTGTGAGAAA
The DNA here is from genome assembly GCA_013397755.1 of Cnemophilus loriae. Taxonomy (NCBI): domain Eukaryota; kingdom Metazoa; phylum Chordata; class Aves; order Passeriformes; family Corvidae; genus Cnemophilus; species Cnemophilus loriae. Next base: position 2,367,332 of record VZTF01003561.1, on the reverse strand, counting down.
TTAGTTTTGGATACTTCTTTCTGTAGATAAAATCCTGTTTCTCTTGCTGTGTCTTTGATTTCATAGATAGTGATTTATTTGTATCCTGTTGTTGATTTATTTCCTGGGCAAAAAATAATGAAAAAATATTGAAGCGTGTAGTTTGTGATTGCTCATGAGTGCAACTGCAAAATACCTCAGGCTGGAAAGGACTTCTGAGCTTTGCCCAGTTGGGTTTTGGATATCTCCTGGACTGGAGGCTCCAAAACCTCACTGGGCAGGCTGTTCCAGTGTTTTATCATCCTAACAATAAAGCAGTATTTTCTTATGTTTAAAAGGGATTTCCTATATTTCCATTTGTGTCTGTTGCACCTTGTATTGTCACTGAGTTCCACTGGGAAGAGTCTGGCTCTGTCTTTTTTTACCATCCTCCCTGCTGCTTCCATCAGGTACACAAACACATAATATCTCTAAACCTTCTCACCTCCATGCTAAGCAATCCCAATGTTCTCAGCGTATTTCAGTCACCTCCACTGGCTCTTTACTGGACACGCTCCAGTGTGTCTATATCTGTCTTGAAAGGCAACTCTAAAAAGAGTCTTTAATCTCTGAAAAGAATGACAAAAATACAGACTTCTAGAAATAGTCTTTGTAGGTACTAAATCCAGGGCTGTCAGATACCTGGCCGTCAAAACGGGAATTTGAGGGAACACATCAGTAAATCATTATAAATCAGTAAATGACTTGACCTTATCTAAATCCCACTGCACAAATGGAAATTTTTTATGCCTTTTCAGTAATCTTGTTCCTACCTGATACCTGATAAATTTCTCAAGGAAGGGAGAAGAGATGGAAAAAGAAGGAAACCTCCAAATCTGACCCCAAACTGTACTTTTATTAATGTGTTCCCTTAATTACGTTATTCCAGTACTGATGGTGTGATACAGAATCCTTGTTTTTATATTTTCAGGCTCTTAAAAGTTGGACTGTTAGATAATACTGCTAGAGCTAAATAGCTGATAGTATGTTCACTGGAGAAAAGTGATATTACTCCACGGGCACATGAGCTATAGCAATATTGAAACATTCAGTGGAACTGAAGATTGGATTCTGAAAAGTGTGCAGCTTCCAATGATTGCTGTAAACAACACCATTTTAAAAAGGCAGCTTTTCAGAGGCATGGAAATGAGAGCTAAGCTTTATAGAAAATCTATTCTGGATGACTTCATTATTTGAAAAGAAAAGAAGAGCTGGTAATGATTTCACATTAACTAAACTATATAAGCAAAATATAAATATTTGGATAGCATTTGAACAGAAAATTCTTTTGCATTTCTCCTGGAGCTGAAGTGAACTCAGGAGGTGCTGTTAGAATAGGAGAGTGAATGGATGCCAGCAAACACAGCAGTGGCAGAGCTGGCTCTCCAGCAGGAAGGCAGAGAGCAAAGTGCAGCTGAATGGAGAACATCACTGATATTATCCTGAGAGGGGTAATATGGCATTGGCTTGCTCTGAGGCAAAGCAAAGAAAAGAAGTGAGGTTGCTATTTATGGCCCTAGAGAATTTAATCCTTCAGGTGTGTGGTATGAAATGTTATTTGCACATTTCCAAACTGCAAAAATTACTGCAGTTCCCAGGGTTAGAGAAATCCCTGTCCCAAAGCTCAGGGTGGGACTACTGATGCCATTGATGCTAAGTACCACCACTGTAACAGCATGGTGAGGTTTTTTGCCTTTGAAGTTCCCCAATACTGATGAAACCAGACTGTCTCGAAAGCCCCTTTGTAAAATGGCCTCGAGATGTGATCGAGGGTTCCTCGATCGGGTTTCTTAAGATGTAAAGCTTCCTCTCTCACAAGGCACCTTCTCCTCCCTCCCCAAAGGGTTTGGTGGTTTGGACCTTTCTTCTTTCAAGCATTTGCCCACACAGTACGTGGAATCAGTTGTTCAAACCTCTGATCCACCAGGTGAACTGAGACAGTGTGTGGACCCTTCCTCCCACACTGAGAAGTGTATCTAAATTTTTTTTTTTTGATGGAGGAAGAAACAGGTGGGGGAGATATAACTTGTGTTGAGCTGATGAGCTGGAGAGGAGTCAGCTCAAGACCAGGAGGAACGGGCCATGCTGTAATGTTTGCAGAGAGCTTGAAGGCAACATAAAAAAGAGATTTCTAAACCTCAGGAAAAATACCAATATTTCAAGGATGGACATGGGATTAATCTAGAGTCAATTCTTTTGTGGAAGACCTATTGTATCAGTCTAATCTATTGCTTAAAAATAATAATTAAAAAAAGAAACAAACTAGTCCCCAGCTAGAGCTCTCCATGTTTAAGGTAAATTTTACAGAAGTTGCAGCTGCTTATTTTCTTGACTAAATTTCAATGGCTTGCAGGCTGTTATAGGAAGGAGGGAAAAGAACTAAAGGTGAAAGCTGTTACTGACATGATTCAGTCCTGTTTCTTTCCAGCAAATGAAAAGCCTATGCCTGAATGCCTGAATATAGGCAGAATCAAACAGCAGGACAAAGAATCAACTGGTGGGAATGTCAGATGCCCAAGGCTTCTTTATTCTTTTCCACACACATAGTCAACCTAAAAAAAAAAAATTACACTAGCATTTACTCGAGGCTTTCTTGTTTGGTTGGTTTTATTTGGAGTGTTTCTGTGCTTCTTTGGATTTATTCCTGTTCTGCTTTATCATGTGGTCATGCCCTCCTAAATGGATCGCTTTCTGGAAGATTTTGATCCAGCTCGTGAAAGCGTTTCCCCTCATAGTTTTGGGCTTTCTGTAATAGAGCTCGAGCAGTAATCCCACACTGAAGAAAAGCTTCTTGTTCTTCAGTTTTAGGCGGTCACAGGAAATCATTGCTGCTATCAGCAAGGTACAGGAAATTAGCTAGCACACAATATATTGAAACCATTCTGAGCATGTACTTTTCCCCCATGAATTCTTGTCTCCTTCTCTAAAGAATTGTGGTTTACATGTTTCAGGAAGGTTTTCTTTAAGCAAGGTTTTATGGTACAGTGGTCATTCTTTGGGCAGTCTACCTCCTACTGCCTAATTAAGCAAAAGCAGCAATGTACAATGAAGGGACTGGCAGCCTGTTTTAGGGACAGCTAATGGGATCTCAGACCAGGCCCACTGAATGCAGAGGGTCAGTTAGCACGGCTTGGAATCAGGTTGTGATCATCAGAACTTGTTTTGTTGCAATTGTTAAATGCTCCCACAAGACCTGCAGGAAGATCATCACCTTCCTATTGTCAGTGGGCTTTCCTTTTTTTCTCTATCTTTAGTATAAGCAGATGGTTTTGAAGCAGTAAGAAGATGTGAAATTCAGAGGAGTGTTTTTACTTCCCTCTGGTGAATGAATGATATTGGAAATTTGGCTTTAATGATGTGTTTCTTTGACATTCTTCCAACCACGGTAACTTTCTGCCTTGTGAAGTCATGTGTGAACTAAATAAATGCTTTCCTGGGAGCCTCATTTGCCATCCATGCTGGTAGCTAGGTATTAGGTAGTCATTTTGCAGCTAATGAAAGATAAATCAAAGTCACCACAGGTGATTCATAGAGGGAATATTTCCCTTCTCTTTAGGCGCAGGGAAATGATGTCTGATTAGCTGGCAAGTCCAGATTTTTGTATTTTAGGAAGTTCAGGTCCAAAGTAGGGTGGTTGTTTACTGTTATAGCTGAAATTAAAACACAAGCACATTAAACTTAATATTCTCACTTGGAGCACAGAACACAGTAATCAGAGGTCATAAGCATGCTTCCCTTAAGGACAGTGTCAGAGCGAAACAAAACTCAGCTTTTTCATGTCTCCTGGATACAGGTAACTTGCTGCATACAATTTTGTTATCCAGCCACCCAGAGGAGAATTATGCAGAAAGTGTAGGTATAGAAATCTTGTGCTCCCCAGGACTGTGGAGAATTTCCTGAAACTGTGTGAATTAATTAATTGTATATTTACCTAGTGCTTTTCTTATGTGAAATTGTTGACAGATGGATTAAGAACAGCCAAATACTAAAGTTTACCAAGGAAAGTGAGGGCGGTGGTGATGGTCAGGCCGTATTCCTTTGTTGCTCAGAAACGCTGTGTACATTCTGTGCTTAATGTTGTGTTTCAGGGTTGATTTTAAGGTGGCACATGATGAAGCTTTGAGCAGTGTTCTGCTTCTTCTGGCATTGTTTATGCAGTGCTGGTACCGGGCTCATCAAGCTGCTGCCCTGCTTTAAAGGAGACACCTTTTGCTGCTTTTGCACCCCCCGTGGCCCAGCAGTGCTGTCCTGGGAGTAAGGAGAGCGGCACAGCTGGCATGGAGGTGTGTGGTGTTCAAATATCACTTGCTCGGAACTAAACATAGGTCAGTGGAATGATTTGGTACAATTGAAATAGGAATGCAGTTCCTGATTTATCTTCCACAAGCAGAGTGGCTTCAGCTCTAAGGAGTGATACCTCTTGCTGACTTCTACCCCATTCAGCGGTGAAAAGTGAAAGCAAAACCCTCTTTGTTATTGTCTGTAGTGCTGCTCCTCAAAGTGTTAAACAATCCTCCTTCTTAACATGTGGAAAGACTTTTGCTCTCAGTATGTTAAGTAATAGTTTGGCTCTCAGTGAGAAGACACCTCGAAGTTCGATTTAAATAAACTAGCATTCAGTTAGGACATGGTGGCCAAACCTAAGTGCTGGACTTAAGGATATTTAATTCAGTATTTGAGACTTTTTGTTGCCTCACACAGGCAAACCATGAACAATGTGTTGCCACAGCAACAGGAGTCTGACAATGTTTTGAATACTATTTTCAGCTAAGTGCATGTAAAATAACTGCAATTTTTTTAAAAGCTGTAATAACCACTTTAAGTAAGTTTATGCCTGAACAGAATTTTTGTACTTACATATTCCTATCCAAGGAGTTAAGAAAATTGTTGTAAAATGCACATTACCAGCATATCTAGACTATTTAAATGGTTAAAATGTATCAAAATAATCTTTCAGCAGTCCTCAGTTTTATTTATTCTTTGTCTAATATCATGTAGTTAAAGCAATCTTCATTCATATTTAACTACTGATAAGAAGTACAAAAAATGATAACTGTTAAACATCTTGCATAAAAAGTAATTTCTAAACCTAGCTTCAGTCACATGTAAGAGAATAAATTGTGTGCCATTTGCACAGTGTAATTTGGCACCCATAGCCAGTAAAGAGGAAAAATTAGGTCAAGAATACAAAATCCTCAATTCTAATCAAACTATTTATTTGAGTATATTAGTTCACTGCAGAGCTGATGATCTCCCTTATGGTTTTCACACCTACAGCTTCTTACAAATGGTGTGACTGCCTTCTTTAAGCTGCAATAAAATTGTCTCTTGCCAGGGAGAGTAAAAAGCCTGATTTTTAATATTCCAATATTAAATAAGCCTGGGTTTTTTTCAGTGTAGTCAAAGGCTTGCTTTATTTTCGATTTCTGTTTGGCTGAAGAAGTAGCGAAGTTCAATAATGTGCAGTGTTGGCTTTAGGTCTGAGCACCTGAGTTGCAGAAACAGAAGATGCAGCTGCAGATACCCAGCGGAAGGCGGTGATGGTGTGAGATCACTTTCCTGCTGGATCTGGAGAGCCTTGTTGGGGTCTTCTTCTGGACTGTTTCAGCCAGGCCCTCTACGGTCAAGGTGGGATTGGGGAAGAGAGAAGCTGACTTTCCATGAGGTACCTGATCAGTGGTGCATATGTGATTAGGAGGCTGTAGCACTTTTACTTCGCTGCAGATTTGCAAACCCATCTTTATTGAGGAGATTGTTAGAGGCTAAGACCCCAAATTCCTGCACGTGGGTGGGTGAAAGCAGAACTGTGTGTTGGAATCAGGGTAGGTGTTTCTGTGTATCTGGCCATTTCCGTAAGCAGAGTTATGGTACTCTGGAGATGTGTGTGTGTGCTCAAGTTTGATTTTTCTCTTGCTGCTTCCATGAATCCACCTGTTGGCGAAACAATGAGTTATTGAGATATTGCAGGCAGAAAAATACTGAATTTGTCTGCCAGTGACACTGATACTGAAGCCTCACAGAGTCCGACACAGATTAGTCTTGTTATTTGACTAATTTTGTAGCTGTGTGGAGCTGAATATAAAGTGCAGCTTACTGCAGGCTATTGTAATGTTAGGTTTGGCATACTTGACTCATGTCATTGTTGCAAAAGACCATACCTACAGAAATTGCACAAGTCATTTCTCTAAGATATGATTTGAAAAAAGCAATTAGTGCAAAGAATAAAAGACCATGTTTCCTTGTGATGAGATTTTATCTTCTGGACAAAGCATTCCTTACAAAAAATTGGCAGACAAGGATGTTTGTAGAAAGAGACTTAAAGCAAATTGATTTTATTTCTGGGCTCAGGATGACTGCATGGGAGTGCTTTGGGTAAAGTATTCTCTGAGTTCCACAGTACATTATGATGAATGTCACTGCAAGGCACTAAATGCACTTCTTCAAGGAGACTGGTGTTTAAGCTGTGGGAGCTGCTCAGGCTCTGAACAATCACATCTCATTCCTGGAACCTGACAAAACTAAGAAGCAGCATAACACATTATGAGCATTAGTACATACAAAGGGCAATATTTCCATGTAAGCAGGAACACGGCAAAATTTAGTGGTTTTTTCCTTTAGTGTGTTTTTCTGAAATTACTCACTGCTTCTCGGTCATTTAACTTGCCACAAGTTAAGAGGTAGAGCCCTTCCTTGAAGTGATTGTTGCTCTACATTTCTATTAATAATCTATCTTGAGGTCTGCCTTGTGTTATTCCAGGTTGATATTGAAATAATTGCATTCATGTTGATAGGTATGAAAATGGGATAAGTCAAAAGGTCCTTGTAGGTTCGTAAATCCATATTCACCCTAAAGGTAACCCTTTTTAATGGTTACTATTTCCTTTTCTGATACTTGTGCCGTCCTCTGACTTTTAAACAATTATCAGGAATAAAGCCAAAATAAATAGTATATCTTTAAGATAGTCATCCTTCAAAAGGACAGACGCTTTTCTTTTTTGAGGAAGAAAATGCCCAGTTGAAACTTCAAAGGGATAACTGCACAGAACTGATTGAGCTCCTAATGCTTGAAAACACATCAAAGACTCCTGGACTTATAAGCTTCATATTTTATTCATGAGCTCCTTAGAAGGAAATGATTCGGCGTCAGTGAATTTGCAAACAAGACACAAAGAAGGAGCATTTAGAAAAGAACCCTATTTTAATGAGGGGTGGGGAAACCTACTATAAGAAAACATCATAATCAATACGGATATAGGCAGAGGAACAGAGTGTCTGACTAGATTAGGAAGTAGTTTAGCCTTTAACCACTGGGTCTTCCTTTGCAATCCATGCCTGATGAACAGCAAGTCCTTGTCTGTGTGATGAGTCAGCTGGCAAGGCTTCAATGTCCTTTTTTCTACTGTAGGGACAGCCACATCATAAAATGCCTTCTTTTTATGCCTCTTGGCTCCAGTGCTGGTTGAAGTTGGAGGCTGAATTTTTGCTTCAACCTGAAGGCTTTTGTCCACATATCCTTGACCCAGGCTGCGATTTCTGACCCAAAATGTATTTGGAATGACAGGCTGACAGCATTATCAAAAGGTCGCCTAGACCAGTCTACTTTCTAACACACGATGAACTATTCCTTCTTCCCATCAAGCATGTCAAACCTTTTATAAATACCCTGTGAAAAAAAGGCTGGTCTTCCCAATGCTTCTTAGTTCACATAGGTCTAAGGAAAAATCTCTCTGACTTAAAATGGACTGGATCTGCCACAAGGAAACCCTTCATATCCCAACCACTGTTCGCTCAGAGATCATACTTGGTAATTCTAAACGCTGTTACTGGAGGTAAATGGCGTAAAAGGAAATAATAGATTTATTTTTCTTTAATCCTTTTTCCCCTGAGTCTGGAAAACCATCACCCTGGGCAATTTTCTGGACCCATGATCTTCACCTCTCTTCTTCTAGGGCATACACAGGCTTTGTCAGCTGAGGTGGTCAGCCAAGTTTGGCTGACATGAGTAATTCCCTGGAAGACACTGTCAGAGATCCCTGCTGTCCCTTGCTCAGTGACTTTTATCAGTGAGGGTGGTGTTATTCTTTGAAATGTCTTTTACTGCACCGTCCTTCTAGCAGGGAACCTTCAGATCTTTTTTTCCTATTTCTTTGTTTAACTTAAATATTCTCCTTTCTTCCCACGCCCAGGTCTTTTCTCCTACAGCAATGTTCTAAAAATATTGAACCAAGAAATTAATGTCTGCTTGCTTCTATGTTCCCAAAGAAGAGTGAAAATCAAGATGTAAAAGCAAGTTTTCATGCTTTGTTCTTCCCCATTTGTTCTGCAGCACTGAGAAATTGAGATGTTAATAGGCAGGGCAGCAGGCCAGATATCAGCATAGTGCAGAAGGTGCTTGCTGGAAGTATATATGATTTTATGCCTGCATTTTTCTTTTGTAGCTTACTGTCTAAGGAAAGACATTACATTTTTCTGGGAGCGTAGCTGATTGATTGAAAAACTTGACTGGAAATAAAGAGGTCTGGCGTAGAGTGTTCCAGAGACGCTAACCTCCTTTTTTTTTATTCTTGCTCTTCTTTCATCTTGCAAGCTTAGCCACGGTCTTTACTCTTTGTCTTTAACACTTGGAGAATGCAGCCTTTCAAAGATTAGAGTCTTTCAAAATCAACTGGAATTTCTGAAGCTGGATATTGTAGTTGTTTGGGAAATCTACTAATCTTTAATTGTTCTTTTGTATGACGAAATAAAGGTCTTGTGGATTTAAGGAAGAGGAAGAATAGGTTAAAATAGGTCATCTGATAGCTGGTGAGAGGGCAGCACCTTCCTTCTGTTCAAAGGGCTCTGGATAGGAAAACGTTCAGTGAAATCTCCGCCATCTGCCTCATTAGGGAGGGCTGTTGCTGTTAGGATCACCAAGTGGAATATTGGCTTATACATTCTTATCAAAACAAATATGGTTATTTTACATTCATACAATACTTTGAGATAAATTATTTGCTATCAAAACTTTACTCATTGATAGGGAATGTTTTTGCATTACCTTAAAGTTTATCAACAGGCTCTTGCTAAGCTTGGTTGCACTTTCTGATTTGATGACACAGTTCACAGGTGATTGAATTTGCAGAGATATAACTTTTTCAGACGTCTTAACATCTAAAGGTTTAGTAGGAACCCCAGGCCTTGCTCTAACGTTGTACAGTATTCGCTGTTTGTCTGATATTGCCAGTGAAAACTCTGCCTGTAGCTTTCTCACACTTTTGTAGCACTTCAGCCTAATTCCATAGAGCATGTGTTCACTCTATTGGGAAATAAAACTTGAAGGGTTTAGACATTTCAGTTTTGCTGAGAAGTGCGTAGCCATTCGTCTTCTTTATTGTCACTTTTTAGCTCCACCAGCTGAGTTTGGTGAGTGAACACATGGGATAGGAACCATGATAGACTGTCTCGTCTCTCCCAGCCTGCCTTGTGTCTATCTCATCTAGTCCTACTTTTTTGTCTTCTCATCTCCTTTCGGAAGGAGTCAGTTGGTTGATGTTAATAAATACGACAAACAGCAAAATAGTAACTTTGGCGTATAAAGAGCTGTATCTTCGTGGTGACCTCTTCTCTGAAGAGACAGGACAGCTTGGTTGTCTGTAGTGTTCATGGCTTGTTCTGAAATAGTTTATAACCAATCTTTAAGTTATCCTTGTACCACCTTTCTTGCAAGCAAAGCATTCCTATGAGATGAACTGCGTGGTGTTCATCCCTCCTGTAAGGGTCTCCCTCAAAAAAACTACTGCGCATTGGGAATAGTTCCTGGTAAGATTGATAATAATAATTTTTTTAATATGTAGAGTCCATGCTGGATGTGAAGAGAGCAAAAGCCAGAAGAAAAATTAATTATACCTGTATTGCATCCCACGTGTCTATTATGAAGCTACGAGGATGTGAATTCCATAGGATCCTGCAGATAGGGCTGGAATTATCATAGAGCTCACTATGTTACTCAAAGTAATCTGTCTGGAAGGCAGGTCTTTCCACATCTACACACCTTTGAAATTCCTTCAGGGCTACTCACATGGCATTTTCCATTCCCTTGAAATACACCTTTTTGCTCGCAATAGAAATTCTTTCGCTATAGAAATGTGTATTTTCGAGCCTTGTGTTTTTAATGATTGCCTGTCTGGATGCATAGGGAAACACACCCGACAAGACTCCTAAACTTATTTCACCGCAGGAGCTTCTTCTACCCATTCTGACAATTTGTGGGGTTTGATGAATGATTTCAGTGATAGCTGTAGAGAAAAACTTCATTTCTGCAGCACAGTGGATTTCAATAAGGGACCTGATCCAAAATAGATGCAGCTCCTACCCTGGGGGGTTGAGTGTAAAAATGAAACCCATGCAAGCAGCCATTTCCTCGACAACTGCAAACTTTTGATGTGGTCTTTTCAGAGCTATTACGCAGGGTCAGGATAAGACTATTAAATGGGTTTTAACATAACACTGCCTTTAATCAGGGAAATTTCTATTGCATGTAGAAGCTTTTAGGACATCTTAAAAAATATTTCACCAAATCACTTGGCAGTCTCACTTCGCATGAAACCAATGGCCCATTTAGCTTTTGACTTCCTAGTAATGGGATTTTCTTTCTGTCACAAAATGTTACTTCACTTTTGCCTTGGCTCAGAACAGATCCAGCTGATGCTGGGTAGTAGAGCAAGTGCAATGTTATTCGCTGGAGTTCTGTGCTAGGTCAGTTTCTACGTAGCCATTTCATGGGAATGGAGTCTCCAAAATACATGTTGGCTTGGTTCTTCCCTTTTTCCCTACCCTTGCTTTCAATTAGAAGTACAAATTGTCCATCAGCTGTGAACTCCCTTCTGAAATTTAAAGTTGCAAATGTCTGCAAATAGTGAACCTATCTTGAGTGCAGCTTTTAAAAGAAGTACTATTAAAGTAGCCAGCTAAGTAGGTTTAGTATGTATGTCACACTGACAGGCTCTTACTGCTGTACTTTAGTGCTTCAAAATGACTATTTACCTGTAAAGAAGTCTGTCCATAATATTTGGGCCCTCAAAAACTTCATACTACAGATGGTTCAGGATACAACTAATGTTATCTCCTGTAGATGCACTGTTGTATCTTTTGCACCAGAATGAAGTCAGTACTTGTGCGTGGCCAGATATCTAGAGTTGGAAGATTAACCATAAAATTCAATCCACTTTGATATCTAGCCTTCAAAATATTAATTATATAAATGACTTTGACAGCCAGAATATATCTGGCTGCAGACATTCTCTTTATTCCACACTGGATGCCTGCTTCTAAAAGGAAAACTCTGCGGAAGTTCTGCAGAGGAATAGAGAAATAGGAAATAATGCATTGGATAAGGCAAGTTGGAGGGAAGGAACATGAAGATTGCTTGGTACACTGTAATTAAGTATTTGCAGTCATTATGGGAAATAACTATTATAGGCATATTTTGGTTTGAAACTGAATTTCGTCTGTGGGCTTTATAGGATGTACTGGCAGCTTAACACGTCTGGGACTTGGTACCAAGAAAGTAACAGAGTATTAAGGAAGTAATGAAGTGTCTTAACAATTGGAAGCACAATTATGTTTTTAATTGCTTTGCACAATGATCTTAAACTACTGGAGCAATCTATGCTTTAACAGCTCTCCCATTTCTACGGAATTAGGTGTTAGGCGTGTCTAAAGCAATTTTGCAGTCAAATGTTGCAGGTGTTAATTAATGTGAGAATGATCACGTTTTGCTTGTGTACTCAGCAGAGGCCTAAACTCATATTGAGACAAATTCGAGAAAGCTGAGTTAAGGCTAGCACAATCAACTTTACAGCTGACTGCTCATCTGCAGCTCAGGCCCAAGGCATCTAAAGTGTATTATACAACCCAAAAAGCAGCAAAAGGGAGCCATCAGCACAAACATTGGATTTGATGCATTCATTTTGCTGTCAAGTGTACTTACATTGCAATGCTTGTGCATTTGGCTCGTTCAGCTTTCTGACATCATTTTGTTTCTCGCTACTGAGGGGTTGAAGAAGGAGATGCTGGGATATTTCTTTTTTTCCTGATGGTCCCAGCTAGTAACTTGGATACGTGCTTTCAGGTTCACATTTTTCTGGTTAGACTCTCATCTAGAAACATTCCTCTTTATTCCATAAACTATGTCAGGGAGAGATAAGGCTCCTCTCAAGAGAAGCCTCTTGAGAACTCCTACCACAGGTCTTACCTAAGCAGCATCTTAAGTATTTGCCCAGAAGAGAGCTTTTGCATGTTGTTACCTCCTCTTTTAAGCAAAAATCAACAAGAAGAGATAATCGGTAGTTGGGTCGGTTGCTCTTCCTATGTGAACTAAATGCTTGTATGGAAGAGAGAAAGAAGGATGTGTTCAATGTGTGAAGGGAGAGTGGAATATGTTCAGTAAAAATGCCAACAGTATGTGAAATCTGACCTGTGTTTCAGAGGGGTTAAAGGATGAGGGAGGTTCCCTGAAGTATTAAAGAGGGGAACATTTAATTCTGGGGAATTTGGAGACGACTATGGATGCTGTGAGTGATTGACTGATGGCCTTTCATGGAATAAACTATCTATCAAATCTAGGCTGCTGGCTTGCTTCTACAGGGATTTGAGGAAAGAGGTTTCTAGTGAGTCAGTTTGTCCAGTGATCCAACCATGTAAAATCTGGGTAACCAGATTTCAGAAGGGACTTTTGTTATCCTCTTATTCTGAGAAATCAGAAGAAAACTCAATTTTATCTCAAAGGAGAATGATTGTATTAGAAGAGCCCTGGGAGTTTAACTTGGGAAGCTTTTCGCAGGGTCTGAGGGATGGCTGTGGAGCTACCTGTGCTGACAGGAAGGTAGGCTGTCTGGTGGGAGGACCAGAGCTGAGCACAAAAGACCTTCTCGCTAGCTAATGTGGTGATTTACTATCTACCAGTTTAGCAAGCTGAAATGGCTCAGTGCAGGGTTGGAGGAAGGCCAGTGCTGGCAGAGAGAGAGTGCAGGGCAACAGTTTGTGATGGNAAAAAAAAAAATCAGGAATGTGACAGCAAGTGATTAGATCAGCCCAGGCTAACTTGGAAGCAGAGGTTTAATTGTCTTAATTTCTTTCAGTATTTTGACTGGTTTCATGCCTTGTGCCTCTCTAAAAGATTTCCCTCCTTGTCCGTGTGTCCTAGTGGGCCCAATGTCCTCTGTGCAGCACCACATGGCTCTGGCTGTTTTTAATCTTTGGTGCTTTCAGCTTCCTCGAAGTATCTATGCCCAGCAAAGCTGCACTGAAGTTGCAAGATGTTTGGCTAAACCTACTTCTTAAACTCTGAAACAAAGCACCCTCAAAGCCACGTTTTGTCTAAGTAGACAGTTTTGGGTTTTGGAGGCTGGAGAGGTGGCACAGACAGGGGTGAGAGGTAGTATGGCAATTAACAGAAGTCTCTTTCTGGGTCTTCTGTCAGGTGCACAGGAGCTGCCTTGGAGTGGTACAGCACCAACAGAGATTTTCCTGCATGTGGCTTTGGACACACAGTTGAAGTTCCCATCCTTGTTACTTCTGCGTGTTGTCTGCCAGGCTTCAGTAATCAAAAGCCCTGTTTAGCTGAGGATCTTGAGAGTTTATACTGTCCTTACTCACATGAACAAGAATCACATCTGTGGTGGTTTATAGCTTCCGGCAATTCAGATAGCTGTCCAAGGTGGACGTGGAATAAATAAATCATGGGCTTGGGGAAAAAATAGGTGCATGGCTGCATTTCAGATGTTACTTGTGTGGCAGAGAACCAATTGTCCACTGCAAGTAGAATCATGGAATTGTGGAATCGTAGAATTGTGGAATCATAGCATCATAGACTCGGAGAATGGTTTGTATTGGAAGGGACCGTACAGATCGTCTAGTTTCAACCCCCTGCCACGGACTGGGATGCCGTCTGGCAGCCCAGACTGGCTGCTTGCCATGTGGGGACTGCAGGCCTTTGCTGAGACTTGGGTAACGACAGTCTGATCTGGGAGATAGTGAGCCCCTGAAACTCCCTTTGTCCAGAGGTGGGATTTGCAATGGATGGTCATTCCCATGTCCCTGCTGCGGTTATGCAAGTTACCTCAGGGTTGTAGGTAGCATGGTTACCTGAGCAGGGTGCTCAACTCCCCTGATAGTCGTCAACTCGCACATTTCTCTTTGCACTATCACCAAAATGATGCAGATTCTTTCAAGGTTTGGCAAGATTTGTCTTAGTTTGTGGATTTGACAGCAGCTTTGCCCAGGTCCCTACATGCAGCATGTGGTAACGGCTTGTGCCAATGAATGTGTCAGTCTGTGGTTTTGTTCCGCAACCTTTTCCAGTGAACATTTGACTGTTAGCTTTCAATTTATATGTTTTAAATGTGATTTATACACAGATGCTTTGCACTGTGCTGTTTCCTACAGCATGATCAAGATGGGCTGTAAGAATTCTTGACTGTAATGTGTATGCAAAATATGTAAATATGGGACAAAATTAAACAATAGACCCTGTCTTCTTGGCAAAAAAAAAAAGTACATGTACCTAACATGTATCTAATTAAATGCTGAAAAATCCGTATTACTGTCATGCAAACTCCATAATAGAAGTTCTTGGTCTTCAGCTTCACTGAAGAAACATAGACAGAAAATTAATTCTACCTTTCATTTTACAGTAATATTTCTTTGTTAAATTCCATTGTTATAAAGCTTATTTTTCTACCAGTAAAGTAATAAAGGCATAAATGTTCTCATGAAACCACTGTCTCAGGTAAACATCATTTATGCCCTCAAAAGAGATGCTGTGGTTTACTTTAATGGAGCAACATCTGTTCATTCAGAATTGAGTTCCCTGAACAATAGTTAATAAAGATGTTGCCACTAAATATGCCTGGCATGTTTTTTATAATAATAACATAAACCCATACAATTGGGGGAAACGGGAACACAATAAGGGCTCTTGTCTGCTTCCTCCCTTCCCCCACCCCGAGGGTCTCTTGACAAAGAACTTCACTAGATAGTTGATTTGTTGGTCTGAATGCCTAAACGCTGATAATTCATTTTACTGGGAAGACTTGATACGTTCTCAATAGCAATAACTGCAGGAAAATATCTCATTCTTCTGATTGTGTGATGATATGGAGTCAATAATCTGAAAGCATTGTACTAAGATGCTGCAGAGCCTAAGCATACAAAAGAAAGCCCTAATGAATGCTTTTTTGTGGTGTTCCTCACCAGCAAGATTCACCAGCCAAGAGAGCAGGTCACTGACCTTCCATTAATCAGCACACAGCAGTTTCTCATTCTTTAGAGTGGATTTTGAGATTTGCAAATAAAAATGAAATTCCTCAAAGTATTACAGGAAGAGAGTGGTGAGTGTACTCACTTGATTTTTAATTTTTTTTAATATTATAAAAATATTAAGTTGCATTGCACTCATCTCGGACATCAGATGGTAGGGTGTTCCTGGGTTTGGTAACCATTTCTCTTGTAACTTTTCTCCTGGTCACTCATTGCAAAGAGGTTTACTATCTCACACAAAAGCTGAACAGGACATGATAAGCTGATGGTAGAATTTACAATGTTGTAGGAAAGATGTTTTTTGTAAACAATTAAATAGTATATTCACGTTATACAATGACGTTGGAACATATTTTCCTCTGCTGACAATTAAGGAGAATTACAAATTGGACTTCTCTATTTTTTTCTAATTTCTCTGTAGGCTTGTGCTGTTAAAGAGAAAGGGAAGACTGTGTGGCTGACTTAATGTCCCTCTATTTTTAATTTCTCTAGCTGTGATTACTACTTTCAGTGACACATTTTCCCATTACATTTACGTGTCACTTGATCTAGTACTGACAGCATCTTTATAAAGGTCAGTCTCTAAAAGAGCATGCTGGGATTTAGCTTCCTTAGAGGCATGCATCTTCACTGAAAGGGAGAGAAGTGCTTAAATTTGGGGGGAGTGGAGGTTGGGAAGCTTTTTTTTGTTCCATTAGGAATGAATAAGGCTTCCAAACAGTTCAAGCTGCACAACTGTTAACAATGCAGACTATTAAAGGGATAGCAATCAGCCTGCACACTAGACACGCAGATTGAATTCTTGCTGCTTGTCATGTAACCAGAGATAAGAGTATTTTCCAGTGACTCTGATAAAATAAATGCTGTCATAATGATTCTGAGCAAGACTCATCCAGATATTGCAGACTTCTTGCTGTGGTATTTATTAGTAAATCTTGTTAAAATATAATCAGAGAAAGCATGTCTCAATTAAAACCATCAAAACTCTGTGACAAGCCTCGTGCAAATGCAATAATAATCCTAATGTGTTGACACAAAAGTTGTTCAGTAGGTTACTGGTATATTTGAGCCTACTGATTAAAGCTCACTAATTAATACAAAACCAGCTTCTTACGAGTGAAAGAGGACATGTAAGTTCTTCTGTACATGAAGGATTACGGATTATGCCCTATGACTGCTGGGACTTCCACAATGCTTAAAATTCGTAAAGATTTTCATATGTGTTAACTTGTGCCCGTGCTCATAACTTGCATCCCCTACTCTGTATAATTGTTACCTGGTCCTGGTGCATGATACCATTTCATTCAAGAATCTGGTTGTGTCACGTAAGTAGAGAAGAATGTGAAAATGACATGGAGTTTTTATGAACAATTTAGAGGATGAAACAACTTGCATAAACTGGGGTATCACTAGCCTTCTTTCAAACACTTGACTGTGCAGCCATAGCAGTCTCCTTTTCATTTCCCTCTGGTGAGCTGTATTGGAAGAAGCAAAAAATACTTTAATTCTGTGTTTCCCTCTAAATAATCTGCTGCCCTGCTGTAGGAGTAATACTCAGTTACCACTGGGAGAGGATGGTTCTGAGCTGATGATTCTGTTAGGATGTGATCACGCCATGACAGATTTAACTGTGAAGCTTTAAGACTACTTGTGAATGCCAAAAGGAAACAACTTAGCTTGAAAATTGTAACATCATGTGTCAAATATAATTTGAAAGCAGAAAGAGCGCAGGGATAATTCTTGACATTTAGGCTCGACGTTAAAGCTGGATGAGCTTTTTGGGGACTGAAGTGCTGCAACAAAGTCTTGAGGATACTTACAAGTTAAGGCATGACTGGCCAAATGTATCTTAGCAAGTTCGGGAGCATTCAGAGTAGCTGGATGGAAGAAGGCTAAGCACATTTGGTTATTTGACATGCAGTAGCTTGCTGCTCCGTAGTAACTTGTTTGTGACTGACACGGTGGTGAGACAAGTTAGGACTCCTGCTAAAAATTTGTAGCAAACCTGATAGAAACAAATTCTCACACTGCAGGACAGAAACCACAATGCTGAGGCTTGTAAGCTGCAAATTGGTTCTATAAGGCACAACTGTGCAAGCCCAATGTCTTTATCTTTCAATAACATTGCGCGCTGTTGCAAATGGTTCCCTGGGATTCAGATAAGCTCTGATTGCCTTACCCCATACCAGAGGGATTTCCAATCAATCTCTGACCAGTGGCAGGCAGTTCCTTCACTCCTGTCACTCCACGGCTGACATTTCCACACTTGGGAGAAATGTGCAGGAGAGGTGTGCAGCTGTTGCACTAATACCTGGCTTTAAGCATTTTTACATCCTGTCTTGATGCTGGCCAGGCATCAGAAAATTCTTTTCAGCTCGGATTGGGGAAGGTGAAACTGGAAATAAAAGAACATAAAACATGCCAACCCGACCCCCCCACACCCCTCAAATTACAAACTAGATCCAAGCTGCAAATTACAGGAGAAGGAATGAAAGAAAACGGCACTTGATATAAATTCACTGATCTACAATCTCTCTGTGTACTCAGGGGAGTTCCTCTACAGTTTCCTCATGAGAGATTGTGTCCTCCCACATGCCCTACATCTCAGACTGTCTTTATGCAGAGTGGTTCTAGAAGTAAATCTCAGCTATTACACCTGATGACTTGCAGCCCTCCAGGGGTTCCCTTCAGTCACCCCATTTTCCCCTCCAAAATGCATTTACCTTTGAGTTATTCAGGGAATACACTTTTAGTGTCTGCTGGTAAAAAGACTCTTTCACTTTTTGAAGATGCAGGTGCTACTTTTGCAGATTGGATGACGTTTCCTGTGCTGGTCTGGCCTGGGGTCATTCCTGAACCCTGAGAGTTATTTTCATCTCCCTCACTCCCACGGTGAGCCAATTTGTATGCTTCAGTGTGAAGTGTCTCCATCCACTAACCCTGTCTTTCTTCGTGCACAAGCTGATGTAAAATGTATGTAGCTCATTTTTTCTTTAGAGAGCGGATGCTTTGGGTGAAAAATAGGTTTGGAGTGATTGACTCTTCAAATCAGTCTTTGGTAGTGTAACACACAGAATTGAGCTGTGTAGGTTTCTTTGTCCTTGCAAACCACGCTGCGAGGCAGGAAAGTGCTATTCTCTGTATTATTCTCTGTATTATCCTAGCAAACCAGAGCATAAGGAGGCTGAGAGGGAGATTCCTCCAAATATTTCAGCAATCAGTATTGTTTAAGTGCCCCTCTACGGCTGAATCAGTGTGCAGGCTGCAAACCTCCTGCTGAATACCCCAGGTGGCCCAAAGAGTCTTTGCACCTTAAGTCCTGTGTGTTCGCAGAATAGTACTTGTCCCACATGGGCACAGACAAAGAGCAACTGTCTGTGCCTTCTAGACATTTCTCTGCCTGCGTTTTAAAAGTCCAAGAAGAGATTGAAGGGGTTGGAGAAGCTTATGTTCAAAAGTTATTGATTAACAGACAGCGGCCCAATACATAGGCCGTGTGTCTGGGATGTGGGGAGAGGAAGGTTTGATGCCCAGCTCTGCTTAAAACATTCAGAACTTTTCAGTATTTCAAGCAGAATAAGAAAGAGCCTGGTAACTCAGGTATTTTATGGTGGGAATAACTGTCTTACGACTTTAATCTTTCTCAAAACATTGGAGCATGGATGGGTGCTTTGGGAGGAGGTGGAAGATGCCCCCTATGAACTGCTATGTCTGCCATCTTATGCTCCCAAGACTTTGATGTCTGGTGTCTGGATAGCAGTAGTGTGGCATTTGCTAATGTCTAAGAGTCACCTAATCCATTTGGTTGGATTATACATCTATCTTGCTCTTAAAATCTTGGGGTGTGGTACTGTTTCCCATTTTCATGCTGAAAAGACGAGTTGTTATTTCCAAGCCTATCAAGAATCTGGTGGTTAAAAGCTATAAACTGTAATTTCATAACCCTTTACTGTCTCAAAGGGTATATCTAAGGAAGCATTTCACTAGGCTGAAGTAGTATTGACCCATTCTCTAATGGATCCACAGCAAACACTACTCCTCTGTGGAGGACAATCTAAGGACTGTGGCCCAAAAAACAAGTAATAGCTGAAATGCAATCATCACCAGCAAGAGAATGAGTTTATGACAGGAATTACTACAGGCGAAAAAAGTGTTTTGGACAGAACAAATACTTCCTGAAGGATGGATGCATGGCTTTGTGCTTATGATTGAGAAAGTCCAGGTTAAGTTTGCTGAGGGGGGTATTTCTGTGAAATCTCTCTTGATGAAAGTCAGGGCCTTAATTTAAAAAGGCTGTCATACTGTCTGCAATCTATTTATCAAAGTAAGGTGGAAGACAGTTCTCTTCAAATTTATAGCCTCGTCAGCTTGTAAATGTAGAAGTAAACTGAAGTAGAAAGTGTTGTGTTGTTTTAAAAACTGATTACTTTCTGGAAAAGACCTCTGTGTCTGTTTGCTTGTCTCATTATTGTGACAGCATTTCTCTGATAGCTTGCTGCTGCCAGTCCTTGTTGGACAGGCAAACACATAGGTGCTTCGTGGGAACTGCTATGTTGTCCTCTGGATGGACCTTGTCCTCTGTCTTCCCAATTTCTCTATGGTGGGCTACTCCAAACTGAGCACTGGGAAACTCTTGACTTCAAAGGTGAGAGTCTTGTAATCATTACTTCAATTTTCATCTGTCAGAGAAGCCCCATAGTCTTCATCTACCCCAAAGGTGTGAGATGGGGTCCATGTGCACTAATATTTTGATGTTCAAATAATCCGAACTACTGACAGAAATCCTCTTTATAATCACTGCACTGCCTTTGGAGACTGATCTGTCTGGTTCTGTCACAGTGGTTGTAAAGTGACAGGCTCAGGTGTTTAAACTTAAGTGAAAGCAATGTCACCTATTTTACTCAGATCATATTGGAAAGGGTTCTGGCCAGGCATAGAGGACCAGATGTTCAGAGGAGCTCAGCTCTCAGGTTAGGCACTTAAATGAGGTCAGTTTTTCACTTTTGTTTCTCTCAATGTAAACCAGAAGGAGCTCAGCAGAGCTGTAAAGTGCAGTTTTGTGATTTCAGCTCAATGTCAAAAATAAAGCAATGTCAAAAATACAGCAATGACAAAAGGATCTGCATGTCTTGGGAAATTGCAGCATTTTAGCACCATTGATGTCAAGTCAGAGAGAGTTGAAATGTATCAACAACAAGTTCACAGAGCGCAGAGGTCTTTTAGTTCATTATTTTGCAGTGATAACAGAATATTTCAGCATTTATAAATTGTACTCTTGATTTTGTTAATCTCTTGGGGGCTGCAGGGCTCATGTGGGGAAGCAGTTCCAGAATATTTTGCGCCTCTTTATCCTCTGTTTCTCACAGCCAAGATTAGCAGATAGTGCTCAGAACTCCTGTTTGTCTGTGGTCCTTCTCTCTGTCCCGGTCAAAAAACAAATGCAGAACTGGACCTTCAGAGTGTGAGAATAACCACTGTGACAAATAGGATAAGAGAAAGTGCTTGGTTTAGTGCCTATGCTAGACCAACAGGTGAGCTACTTGCTGGAAAACAAGCTAAGTGGGATGAACCGTAGCTACAAATAAATTATTGCTGGTGCTTATGTGGCAAGTTTGGAAGCTTCTCATAGCATCTGCTTTTTATTATGCTGCTCTTTGAATGTTTGACACGTGGCTTGACTTACACCTTGTGTGTTCTTTTTTTAACGCAAACAAGCAAGCAAGCATGCCTGTTTTGTTCTATACTGGAAACAAAATCTGCATTAATACAGTAAAAAAGCAAGGAATGCAAAGTGCATCCAGCCTTTACCCGCTGGCAGCCACCTTTCAAAAGGGATTGGATTCTTGCACACACAGGAGTTTGGAGGGTTCTTCAACTCTAAGTTGGTTTGTCGGGCCTGTGAATCTCACCAAATCTCACTAGAGATGGGCCAGGTTTATCGCAGCCCCTTTCTTCACACATGCAGATGTCCTCAGCAAAAAGCTGCTGCATGAAAAGAAGTAGGGTACAGGATTTGTGTCACCTAGGAGAGGTGTGCCCCTCTGTCCTTCCCCTGGGAGGAAGCAGCCACTGAGGAGGGAGAGGACTTGGAATTTGGAGTGAACAGCTCCTCTAGTCAGCATGGGAAGGGCTGGCAAATCCTGTCACTCAGAAACCAGCTCTGTAGCTCCTTCTCCTAAACTGCATTTAGGAGAAGCTGAAGCCAAAAAGGGCTTTGGCCAGAAGAGTGAGATGCTATTGTTTTTCCCCACACACACCACCAGCAGCTGGATATGCTGAATTTGCTGTGTGCAAGGCCGCAGTGCAATAATAATTGCTTTCCTACTTGCACAACAAGTTGGAACCTTTAAAAGTTTGAATGCTGGATATAGTACAAGGTCTTTGTTCTAGCTTTTTCAGTTAAAAGAAAGTAAACATTTGCTCCCATAGAAATTAAGGTTTTAAATCCACCTACACTACATATAACTCCTTTGCATCAGTGGATAGATAAATTGTATCAACCTATGAATATCCAGTTTGGGAGACTGTCTATTAAGGTGATTTAGCTAATAATTTTAAATGATTTTTCACATCAGTAGTTTGGGGTTTTCCACAAGGTATTTCTATTCGATTTTGTGTTGTTTCCTTGAGCATTAATAAAAATTGATTCAGGCAATAAACTTTGTGGTGGCAACCCAATAAATACGAGAGACCTTGTGAAGTGGTATTGAAATAGGAGACTTAATGTGAATTGCTTGAGCAACAGCTTTCCCCTTCAGGTGCCAAACCATCAGCAAGTAGCACTAACTTATGGGAGATAGCCATACTGCTGTAAGGTAAGGACAGGCTGGTTTTTCCTTCCAACAAATCCTGTAAGATCTTGTCCCTTCTAAGAAAGTGCTTTGGCATGAGCCTGTCGTTCAACTGCTTGCCAGCTGTTTCTGAATTTATGTTAGAGAAGTGAGTTCTGGGAAACTGAGGTGCTACAGTTTTCCTCCCCTTTTCTGTGTAGAGAAGGGGATGATGAGAGGGGGAAAGTTCACGGTGACGGTATGGACAAAAGAGCTGCAGTACAAAAAAATTTTGTTGAAATGATAAGATACTGCACACTCGCTTTGATCTAGAGCTCCTGAATTCCTCAAAATCACACCTAAAAAAAAAATTGAAATACAAGTAAGCAATTAGACAGTGATGTTTTCTCCTGAAATGCTGACTCTTACCAGGAAGTCTGTTTCATGAAATGCTGCATTACAGCGTTGGCTTAGTCCAAATGAGAGGTCTTTGCTGTGAAGGTCAAAGCAAAAGAATTGGTCATGCTACAGAGTTTGGACTGAGTACAAGACTGGCTTACAGAAGGGTGGGTAGGTCCAAGCAAGAGATAAATTTGGATGGTATGGTATCTAGTGGCCCATCCTGCCTTCTCTTCTCAGATGGCATGTTATTATCTAGTCAAGGAGAATTCTGGTGAGGATTTCTAGTGAGATTATCAGTGACGTTTAGCAAATATTTACAGCTGCTTTTGAAGACAAGAAAGGACAAAGAGGCAATTTTTTTATAAAGTGAGGGATTGAAGCCACTGTTTTTATTCCAAATGATAAATCTTGGAAAATTGTTCATGCCAGATGTGTGGAGTTTCCCGTTCTTCAGCATTTTTTTGCTTCATAATTATTTTCTCCCATGGAAAATGATTGATTATTTATAAGAGTAAGTCAAAAGGGTGTTTTTCCTGTTTGTCCTGGGTTCTGCTGGGAGAGAGTTCATTTTCTCCCTGGTAGCTGGTACAGTGCTATGTTTGGGATTTAGTATGATAATAACGTTGATGACACGCTGATGTTTAGGTGGTTGCTCAGTAACGCTTACCCCAAGTCGAGGGCTTTTCAGTTTCCCATGCTCTGCCAGTGAGCAGGTGTACAAGAAGCTGGGAGGGAACATGTCCTGGACAGCTGACTCGAACTGACCATATGGATATTCCACACCATAATGCACCATGCTCAGTGTATAAACTGGGAGCAGTTGGTCAGGAGGTGGTACCTCGCTGTTTGGGGTCAAGCTGGTCATTGGTTGGCAGGTGGTGAGCATCTGTATTGTGCATCACTTTTGTTTCTTGGGCTTTATTTCTCTCTCTCTTTTAACTGTCTCCCCTTTCATCATCATCATCATCATTATTATATTATTAGGATTATTATATCTTCATTTCAATTGCTAAACAATTCTTCTCTCGACCCATGTGTTTTGCCTTTTATTTTGATCTTCCTCCCCATCCCACCAGAGTGGGGGAAGACAAGAAAGTGGATGTATGGTATTTAGTTGTCAGCTGGGATCAAACCATGACACTGCTGAAACTCTGATAGTAGGAATAATGCCTAGTTTTCTACTGATCCTAGATGTGACGAAGTTGAAAGTTAGTGCTGCTCTTTGAGGGAGCTGGTCTATTGCATCGAAAGTCCTGCACGGTTCTTTGAAAATCCCTTCCAAAATTCCTTCAAAATGTATTTACATAATGTGTACGTCAGTCATTTGCACCCATGAATGAGATCACTGGTTCTGACATTAGTTAAAACATTATAAATAACTCTGTTATCAGGAAAGATGTGTTTTTATATTCAAGAACAGTTTAAACTTTCTAACATTTGCTTTAAAATTCTTAAGACCACTCTCTTAATGCTCTGTGATATATCTGTGAAGTGCTGCCCACCCTTTTGGGGGCTAGTTCTGTTCAGGATGACTTACCAGGTTTCAGGTTTCTATGATGCATAATAGAAAATATTGATTTTGAGGTAGGGTCATAGGTCTGGCAGAAAGTTTGCTGGCAAATGCTGTTTGCATTATGACTGTGTAAAAACATGCTGGCCAATGGCTCCTAAGAGGATGCCATCCCTTTGGATGAAGGAGTGCAGAGCAGACCCTGTGCCTAGCTCTGGACATCAGCTGGACAGCTTAGAGCAGACTCAGTGCTGGAAAGAGTAAGAGAAGAGAAGCTGCTCTGGAGGCAGTGGGAGGTTAGGGGCTGTTTGCAGTCCCACACTGTCTGAACAGAGGAGGAAGAGCTTGCCCCAGTGGTAGACATAATTTCCAGGCATCTCAACCAAGCTCTGACTACAAAGAGACTGGGAATCTGTGATCTGAGGCTTACACTGCCTTGATGTAACAAGCCTAGTGGAAAGTCTACAGCCATGGATATGTCCTGTGGTGTTGGATGTTAGGGAATATTTAGAGCCATAAATATTTCATTTGAGTCGGAATCCACAATGGAGTAGCCTGGACAAGGGAGCATTTCTAAAATGAAAAGAGAGGATATAAGGTAAAGATGAAAAGAAAAAAAAGGTGTATTTTTAAAAATGAGGTAAAGGGAATGAGTTGATCTGTGTAATGATGAAAGCACAAAGGACTTCAGAGCTCTGTGGGCTTGGCTTGAGAGGCAGAGGAACAGCAGGATTTAAGGATGTCGTAGCCTAGCAAAGGCTTTACATCCATTTTTACTTGGGACAGACTTTTCTGGTTTCTGCCATGGAAAAGAGGTGATGGTGAGCTATTATACAAGTTTACCAACACTGACTTGGTGGGACTCATAATGACCTGTGGGGATGGGCAGCAGGGAAAGAATCGGAGAGCTCTGCAATTAGGTGCACCCTGTATGTGAAGATTCTTGTCTAGTGGTGACCTTCCCCCATTTTCAGCTGCACCACTCATATCAAATAAAACAGAGTTAAAACATGAAACATCTAGTAATAAATACCTTTGCATCCTCCTTATCTTGTTCCTGGAAGTGGCAGTCAGCTTTTGGGAAACTGGTAAGGAAGAACCACTCTGGTTTTGGGTTGTTTTTCAATGTATTGCCGAGTGTCTAGAGAGTGGAATGTAGTTTAGAGTAAAATAATTATTTTGAAAAACATTAGACCTGGTGTAGTATTACATCTCTTTGAGGCTGTTTTCTTGTGGTGGCTGGTCACAAATCAGATTCTTATCATCTCAGAAGAGATGTCTTCCCCATGTTTTTTACCTGAAGATATTGGTTTCTGATAGTGAGGGGAGCACAGGTGCACATGCTTAGGATATGCAGCAGCCAACTGTCTGAACGTGGCAGTGTGAGGAACTGAGAAGTGTTGGTGGGAGACAGCCTGCGGTCTTGGTGCTGGATGTCCAGAGTTTTTGCCTTTAGTAAGAAGAGGACAAATTGTGATGCTGTATTTCACATCTTTTATCTGAGTGGAGAACATGTAATTAGTCTTTGCATGGCAACCTCTCCTATACATCTGCAGTCTTGTATGTGCAGAGCAATATCTTCCTTTATAGTGAGAAAATGTTACCCATTTGTACTTATGGAAAAAGAGTGAGGAACATGCAGATCCTGTGAAGAAATACAGTTAATGTCTTGCCATTTGGTAAAATGGAGAGGCAAAGTTCTGCCTGTCTCCTTCTGGACAGTCCCAGGCATTGGTCACCCTTTCCCGCTCCTTCCATCTCCTCTACCCCAAATACAGTACTGACAGAGGAGCAGATTTCAGCTTGGACAGCCTCTTAAACTGGTCATATCTTTTGCACTTTTTTATAGTAACTGCATCAGTGAACACCCTACCAGCCCCAGTGTTTAAGTTCAGGGTGGGAGGGAAAGTGTCTTCCTAGTCAGCATTATCACTAGATGGAAGAAATTTTGAGGATGTCAGTTTGCAGAAAGTATTTTCTAGGAGAAGATTAGGAAAGGTTTTGTTTTATGGAGTTCACCAAGCTCCTCCTGGCCATTTCAAAAGGAACTTTTTGAGTCCTACCCAAGCCTTTTTATAACTGTTTTTCTTCTCTCCTTAAAGACTATTTCTAAACTTTTTTTGTACTCTTGAATAGAAGCCAGAATTATTGTATTGTTAAAACAGAAAGGTTTTGCAACTGTGCTATTCCCCGGAATTCCATTTGAAAGAAGATTTGATGGGATTTTTCTATTTGGTGGGACAGTAAAATGTCAGCATTCCATGCTGAACTTACACTGCTCCCTGACGAGTGTCTGCAAGAGGGCTGTGTCTCACTGTGGTTATAGTTCCTTGCTGAGACCAGATGCTTCTTCTACAGGGAGAAGAAAAAGACAATACTGTTTCCAAATATTTGCTGTTTGCTTTCTTGAAAACAAGTGCAACTTGCTAAATGGCCTTTGGGGTAAATATTGACACAGTTAAGCTCCCTGCAGTTTTCATTCTACACTGTGCACGTCTAAAACAATATTGCAATATAATGACTAATTTTCTATGGTATAATGTAGACGTTGGGGCAGTTCTTAGTTTTTATTTGTTTACCTGTTGCTACCCAGCCATAGGCTTATATTTGAAAGGTACATTTTATGGGGTTTGTTATAATAACATAACTTTCATTTAAGAATACCTCACTCTTTTCTTGCAAATTCCTGAATAGATTTCAGGGCATCCAGTTGCATTATGTTTAAAAAAAAAGCAAACAACCATTAGACTGACCCCATCCTTTCTTAGCCCTGTCTCATTAGGGTTACAGGCTCTGATTTCATTGGGCAAAGCAAATGCTTGCTGTTAAATAATTAAAGTCCTTTATTTTCTTAAACCGGTAGAGAACACTAAAATTTAGGCTCCTTTCTGGCAAGTTTTCTCCTCTATATCCTGGCCTTCCCACAGGCACTTTAGCGGTTCTGCGTGTTTTCAGTCTTAGAGATTTTATTACTTTTATATTAATACATCTCTTTGCTAATTCTCTAATTGCAAATATTCTCAGCACCAAGGAATGCTGCAAATAAAACACCCTGAGCTGTGCAGTCACGCTGTCTTCTGACTCCAGGAGCTGGCCTGTATGACTGCAAATACGTCCTTTTCCTCACTGTCTGATCTCATAGTAAGCCCTTTGATTGCCCATGTTCAGGAGAGGATGGGAAAATATTTGGGCCGCTTAGCAGCAGGAATCTTATCTTTCCTGTGAAGCTGAGTGATTTAGGAGATCTGAGTGCTACGTTTAGGCAGATAAATGGAAGCTTAGCAGTTTCTCTCTTCTCCCTCCCCGCCAATATTTGTCTCCATTTAAAGGTGTGAGCCAAACTGAATCTGTGAGGGTGCGCAGAAGTATTTCATCAGCTGTATTTGGATCAAAACTACGTGGGAGAGTTTGGCAGAGTAGCAGATGTATGAAATTATTCCTCTGCTATAATGTTTTCTTGATTATGGTTTCTTTCATATTACAAGAACAAAAACCAAAAAAAGGCATACACTTTAAAAAATGCCAGAAACTTTAAAAAACTTCCAAATGCGTTTTTAAAGGCATGGCATGCAATTAAAAGGCGTGAAGCTCCTCTCTGAAAGTGGAAAATCTGTGTTAAACTTAGCTGAAGTTTGGCAGTCTTCTAGGAAACAAGGTACACATTAAAATATTAAAATATTTGCTGTCATTCCACTCCCAGGTTATGATGCACTGGTTAATCATTAATGACTTGTAGTTTCACTGGGGATGATCTTTGTCTTTATTTGCGTTCCTTAATCTCAAAATAGATTTTCAAATGAGAAGTTCACACTAGAAAAAAATTTGCTGTTTAGCAGCAAAGGCCAGCAATATCCTGTTTCAAGTAGTCATAGTTCCTGGAGACTTTGATTTCAGTTTGACTCTTGAGCATTTGAGACACTGAACAATGGGCCTTCAGGTCACTTTGCAAACATAATCTATGCTCTTAGTTCTTGTTGGTTAGATTATAAAAGTAGTCTAAAAGCTTTTGTAGTTGACATTAATTAAATCTTAGGCTGGGAATTAGGAGTTTGCCACTCGTTGACTTTTACAGCCAGGCATTACCTTCCCCTTTTTGGTCTTGCTTCATTTTCCAGGCTTTAGCAAATGGCACTATAGGGACTTCTGAGTTCCCCGTACATACTTAGAGTGCTTGGTTCTTAGCACAGCGTGGACCATTTTCAGCAGCTCCTTTGGATTATACAGTAATATAATGGTCCAGATGGAGGCAATGGAATGGAATAGTAACATTGTTGGCTTGTGGAGCTCATGGACATGCTTCCTTTTTGCAAGATAACTCCTCCAATGTGTAGTGTTCTGTGCTTTCTTTCAATCACTTCTTTCAATACTATTTTAGAAGAGGTTACACGACCAGCAGTCATGTTCCTGTGCGTATGTGTGGGTAGTGAAGATGTGCTGCTGTAAGATAATACTTATTTTTGAGATTATCATATTGGAGTTCATCAACAAGGCTATTCTAGGTTTGGAATGAGTTGGTGTATTCATTCTGGCTATTATAGTATAACTTCTGATGTGAAAAGTCTAAATTCTGAATGAAAGTATAACTTCTGGGTGAAAAGTCCCTTTGTCAAAGATACATTTTGGGATTGTCTGTTGCAGAAAATAATGAAGCAAAACTGAGAAGTATACATTGCAATTATTCTTCATTAAATATTTCATTTTTAATACTGAAATATCTTGTGTTTTGCTTGCATTTAACAGTAAAAAATTATTTAAAAGTGACATGTAACAACAACCATAGGTTAATCTCATTTCTTTTCAATTGACTATAAAAACAAAACATGACTGATGGTTTACCTGAAGTATGTGTGGTATGTGTTCAGGATTATTGAGTTGTTTTTTCCAGGAAAATCAAAATCAATTGTTTGCTCATCTTTTATGATGTGTTTTTTCTTACCTGATTAGTCAGATGACCTTGATGTCTGGAATTAAATGACTACCACTGAAAAGAGAATAAAAAAAGAAGGAAGGAATAGAAGATGAGGAAGAAAGTGGTGTTTGCTGTTAGTTTTATTTTGCACATAAGTGTATATAAGGGGCCTTTTAGCATAGTTATCTAATGATGAAGCTCTTCAGGGAGTTTTTCCTCTGTATGTTAAGAAATATGTCTGGAAAGCATGCTGACTGTGCTTGTCATGCAGCTGAGCAGCCATGTTGTGACGTATTTAAAACATGTTCAAATATACAAAGCATACAAAACTTTGATCTTAATACATTGTTGTTTCTTTAAGAAAGTTACCATGCCCACCTACGATTGCAAACCAGACTGTTGTCCAAAGACTCGGGGAGCAGGAGGCAAGGAGAGGAGAGGTTGAAGAGGAAAGTCATATCAATACCATAGATGAGAAACATGGGCGGTGCAAAGAGAACCTGTAACAGTGCTGACATTGAGTAAACATTGAAAAAAGTATTTCCCCCAAGTTAAAATAAGCTAAAAGTTTCAGAATTGTTTGGTGAAGAACCCAGTAAGAATTCATGAAAATACGTGGATGTATTAATCGTTTTGCTGTGAAATCTTGGAAAACTGAAGATAGCACATAAGTGTCTGAAAAAGATGCTTCTATACCCATCTAAAATATTTGGATAGCTTCTGCCTTTAAAATACAAAGTAGGTAAGAGACAGCCCTTCTTGGTCTCATAGGTGTAATGAAGCAAGGCTTTTGGCTGTTCTACCTTGTAAATCAGATTACTTCCCCATTTGCAAGTGTATAAATATCCCTTATGTTATAGCTAACTGACGCTTTCCTCCCCTTCATGTTTAAATAATGCATGTCATGGGTATCTAGTTCTGCCTTTGGGAAGCTTCTTAATAATTTCTTTGCTCTGAAACACAGTCCACATTTTAGTTCCCTTGCTTCCATGCCAGCTTGACTCCCATGGCATGCCCTTGCCTATATTTTTTCCACCGTACTGGTCCGGGTTATGCTGCCCAAACTTGACAGTATTTTATCAAACACACTGTGCTGCTGACTCAAAAAGATTTGATTTGCTGTGGTGGCCCTTGGGCTTTGAAGAACAATATTGTATTTCTTTTCCATACCTACCTTGTCTGTTTTTAAAAAGGAGGAAAAGAAAACTGATCTAGTAGCACTGCAGATTCTCCATGTATCTGGGGAGTAAAACAGGGGCACGCTTCCTCAGGAGCTTTTTATTTTTTCCTCAATTTTTTTCTGTCTTCACTGTTTTCCCAGTAGCCTGCTCTGTTTTTTTGAACAGGTTTTCGGTGTTCAGCTTCCCCCTCCCTTCCATGAGTTTTATGCATGTTATTTAAGGACTGACTTCCAAGTCCCAGAACTTCACAACAGCTTTGTTGTCAGTAAGACAAATTATATTCTTTAAAAAAAAATATTGATGCCAACCAGAAATAGAAGTTTCAATTTGTGGCCGTTTTCATGTAATTCCTTACTAATTTCTTTCTTTCTGAGATTGGCTTAGAGACTTTTGAACCAGCAGACTGTGGTGATGTTTTTAAAAGTACATAAAGCACTTAGGCAAGGTGTAGCAATGTGGGGCAGTCCATACTGGGTTAAGAAGTGCAGAGACTGAGTGCAGTGCAGAGTATAAATGAAAAGAGAAGGTGGATTGAAGCAACACTTAGGGTGGGGATACACACCACCCTAAAGCCAGAAACTTAGTGCTTCATTTCTGTTCCTTCACTGTGTTATAAATGCTTCAGGAGGAAGAAATGGCTGGAAAGATTCCTGCCCCCATAAGCAGCAGTGCCATAGACCCAGAGGGGTTCTCAGGGTGTCTGTTCTCTGCTTTTCTACAGGCACAGAGCACTTTACAGAGGCTGTTTCAGCAGCACTCATGTGAGGCAGCTAACGCTGGTTTGCCTTAGGTGAAGTGGGGGTCTGTATCTAGCCAGATAATGCATGTGGTATAGAGGCAGCAGCACAGATGGAACTGGACTTGCTTATGTTTCTCAAGAGTAATAACCTACTCCTGTTTCCCCCACCAAATCACTCTTGGTCTGTGGTCTCCAGGCCTGGAATTAGAAAGGTGTGATCCCTGGCATGCATGGAGCTCTGGTGCAGGTTGGACAATTATTCTGTTGTGTATCCATACACAGAATGTCTGCCAAGTTCTCTGCGTCCATTGACTTTCTGACCGAGCTGGCCACATTTCAGATGCCAGCGCTTCCTCCAGACAAAGCAGGTAGGAAATGAAGTTAGGTTCCCTGGTCAATATAAGAGCTCAAGGTCCTGGTTTCAGTCTCTTTTTATAGAAAGCAGCTGAATTGCTCAAAGCAGCCATCCTAGACGAGAGGCAAAAATGGGGAGAAAGATGGAAGAAGGCTTCAAGTAAGAAGCAAAAACTTGATGGTGCATATTAGATACATGTCTTCTCCTCCCTCCCCTTATACTCAATAGCATAAGAAGCTGCTTATGGCCAAAAAGAACTGTAATTCAGGTTATAAATCTGGCCCTTTGGTATTCATAAATAACACCCAAGCAAGGCTTCATAAGAAATACTTTCCACCCCTTTTCAACAAAATCTGAGACTATAAATGTGCAAACCATAGCAAAATTTTTTGCCAGCTGTCACTGTTATAGACAACTCAGCAGGTAGAAATGTAGCTCAGCAGTTCCATCCCTGAGCCTCTCTCTAGCTGGAAGAATTTTGCTCATTTATAAATGGGTGGACCAACTCCGAATTCCCTTATGAAGAATGAAATGTAATAGTAGGAGAGCTTTCTTGCTCACAGCCTAAGCACCTCAGACAATGGCTTTTCCTATGTACTTGGGCTATGTACAATTAAACTCCTCCAGGTTGTCTGCTAGTCCTTTCTTTTTTCCCATACACTAATAATGTCCAGCAAAGCCTTTCATCCCCCTTTCTGAAATTTCACACTTGATTCACTTATGCTTTTTCTGTCCCTCCTCTTGGCTGTCCTGAAGCTGAACTGTGGTTGTTACCCTTGCCAGCTGCAGTGAGGCTTGCTGGAAGCTGAACAATATTTATATGGTTTCTACTTAACTGTGTACTTTTTAGATATGCTTAACTGAATTAGAAGCCAGTCATATTAAAAAATAAAAGTCATTTATGAAACTGGGAATTAGAGCCTTTTAAAATGGTAAATTAAATCCCTGTTCAGACATTTACCAGGTGAGCATGGATGGAGTAAATATAATTTCATAACCAAAACCCAAAGGTCAAATTTTTTCCACCATTTTTTTTTAAGGCTGTTCTCCTTCTTCCTTACAAGAGAGATGATATTTCTTTTCCACAAGAGAGAGTGTTTGTCTATGGCAGCATTCAAGGATTTTAATGATGTTAACATTAGACAACGTGATATGTGATGGGACCTGTTATTTCTCTCGGTCGTCTTACAGAATTTTTGCTTCATCCTTTGCACATTTCCTGTATCCCATGCAGCTGTGTTTAAGTCAATGCTTGTGTCTGCTCTAGAAAGCACAGGAAAATACCAGAATTTACTTCATGAACTTGAGTTATCATTGCTGGGGAAGTTTTGATGTCTCGTTTTGGTCCCTGAAACAGATGAAACTTATGGATGCTGGTGGTTGTTTGCTCCAGAGATGTCAGTGCAGTGTTTCAAGGGGCACGGAGTGGGAGGTCATCTGAAGGATGGTGTCTCCCTCTGAGAAGCTTTGAGATGGTGTAGCATCGTGTGGTGCCACAGAAAAGTTGTATCTGGATGGCAGAGGAATTGGCTTCCAAGTTATCCACAGGTGAATTGACTGAATTTTGCAGTACTTTGTTCTTCTCAATTTTTATTTGAAAACATGCCATGGCATGTTTTTAACTGTTGCCCTCTTCCTATCTACCGATGGAAGAAACATGTGATGGGTGAAGCACGAAAAAGAACATGGAGGCAACTAAAACAAGCAAAGATCTCACTACTTTTTTACATTTAAAATCCTTACTTTTTAAGCCTGCTGTGCGTATTCTTGGAACCGGGCCGAAGGTCTGTGAGCAGGGTGTTGGCAGCGCTGTGGCTGGCATCCTGCTCTGTGCATCATCCTGCATTCTCTCTGCGTTAATCTGACACACAAATGTTTAAAGCCGAAGGAACCGTTATCACCTCCTGCAGATCACAAATGAAAGAACTTCACCCACTAGTTCTTGCACTTATTATTAATTGTGTAATGGAAGGGCTGTTAAGACAGAGGTGAAATACAGACCGTGACTGTTTGGGATTGGAGTAGGAAAAGAGAGCAAGTCCTTTGGATAGACACCGGACTGTCACCTGTATATATTCCTGTAAGCCAAATGTATGCATTGGAATGTGTTTCGACTGGAAAGTGTTTTTCCTAGAGCTGTAAAATGACATATAAAATAAGATTGTATTGCATAAATGGAAACATTACGAGGCTTAGAAAGCCATTTGGCAAGCAGATGTGTGGAGTTCTATTTTATTGATCTTGCCAATGTTATTAGGAAGCTGACATCTAATAAAACTTAATTCCGTAACATTAAAATACTCACTTATTTGCTATAGAAAAAGCCTCACTTTGTGAGAGAAAAGGGTGGAGGGGAATGCTCCTGGTCACTAGGCAACGTGTTGCCACATTTCTACATTAGTGCAAATGAGACATTTACCAGGTGAGCATGGATGAAATATTGTGATTACTGGAGGAACTTTCAGCTTGAAGAAATTATCATATGCAGATAAAATCCAAAAAGAATGGCAATGAGAGCATTATTCATGCGATGGGGAAGGAAAGCTGTGACACACAAAACTCTTAAAGGCTGCAAAGCTCTTTTAAGGGTTATAGCCAGGCAACCACTCCTGCCTCTACTGCAGAGAGCAGTGTTAGTTCTGGTCTTGTGGGGGACAGGCTATACAGCAAAATCTGGCCACACAAGGCCTGAAGATTTTGCTGGTGAAAAAAATAGAGAATTTACTTGCTTTAGCAATGGGAAATTCCCTAGAGCAAGAGGTCTGGTTTGAAATCAAAGCAAATTGAGCTGAAGGGTAGTAAACACTGTGAGGGGGTTGACCCAGCATTTCACAGAATCACAGAATGGGTAGGGTTGGAAGGGACTCCACCTCTCTGGGCCGCCTGATCCAGTGCGTAGTTACCTGCACAGTAAAGAAAGAAGTTCTTCCTCGTGTTCAGGGGGAACTTCCTGTGCATCAGTTTCTGCCCATTGCCTCTTGTCCTATTGCTTGACACCACCAAGAAGAGCCTGGAAACATCCTCTTGACACCTCCGTTCAGGTACTCATAGACATTGATGAGGTCTGTTCTCAGCCATCTCTTCTCGAGGCTGAACAGGCCCAGCTCTCTAAGTATGTCCTCATAAGGGACATACCCTTAATTAATATAAGAGGTCCCTTAATTGTCTTTGTCACTCTCTGCTGGACTCACTCCAGGAGCTCCATGTCCCTCTTGTCCTGAGGAGCCCAGAACCGGACACAGCACTCCAGGTGAGGCCGCACCAAGGCTGAGTAGAGGGGCAGGATCACCTCCCTCAACCTGCTGTCAATGATCTTCCTAATGCACCCCAGGATACCATGGGCCTGCTTGGCCACCAGGGCACTGCTGGGTCAAGGACAGCTTTCTGTCCAGAAAGATTCTTCCAAGAAGATCCCTGAAGAGGCTAAAGTTAGCTCTCTTGAAGTCCATGGCTCTAATCTTACTTGCTGCCCTGCTTCCTCCTGACCTGATACTGAATCCACAATCCCATGGTCACTGCAGCCAAGGCTGCCCCAACCTTCACGTCTCCAACGAGGCCTTCCCTGTTTGTTAGAATGAGGTCAAGTAGCACCTTGTTATTTCCTAGCATGATTTTTATTTTAAAACCACTCCAATGAACTGCTTGAATAGAAATATTTTTGTATTCATTTTCTCTTAGAAGCACTGTTTTAATTAAACTAATGCTTGCCCATCCTCGAAGGCTGAGGGCACACTGCTTTGTAGGTGGAAAGGTCTAAATCTCTGAGTCTGATTTAAAAAACCATCTTCCACAATGTGTGGTTTGTCAAGAATAAGTAACTCTCCAGTACAGCAGGAAGGATTTATTGTAGTCATGTAGATTATTTCTATAACTTCTGGGTTTTGTGGCTCATTCTCAACTTATGTTGCTAAAGATAACACTCCACACTATCATGCACTTGATATTATTTTGTATATTATTTTGATGATTACATGGTGATAGCAGATTCTCAGTAGCAGCAAAATATCAATAGTATTTCAACTTATAAACATATCCTGGCCCATGAAGAAAAGTGTCCATGAATTTTCTTCTTTGTCTAGTTGCAAATGGTACAGTAGTTAGTAAGTTAAACAGTATCTTCTAAATTAAATTCCTCTTGAGCAAAAACATTATTTACTGGCATTTAAATTATATCATGCTGTTTTCATATAGTCTTTACTCAGTTTACATTTATTTGCATTGGTGCCAAAAACACTTCTTCAGAGATCCACAGTGCTTAACAGCTTTGGAGGGCTGGCATAACTTTAGCTTACAAAATTAGTATTTTTCTTTTCTCCTCAAACTACGAGTCTAATTTCAAATTCTCTGCTGTGGATCCAGTGTTAACCAAATGGCACAGAAGCTCAGTGATGTATTTGTTTAACATGCGAGAATGGGAGGCACAGCTCTGAGCATTTAAAACATTTTCGCTGGAAATATCCATGCCGTATCTTGTTGTGGCTTTCATCTCTTCAGAAGTATGTCCCCTACGTCTTTTTTTTGAGGAAAATTAAACTATCCATTTCCTAATTCTGAGGAAAATGTGTGCATGCCTGCATAGCTCCCGGCCTGGAAGAGCTGGAAGTGCAGATCTTCCGTTGCTGGGGTTAGGCAAGGAGGGCTGTGGCAAAATGGGAGTCTGGCTGAGTGGCCACCTGGGTCCCTGAACACGCGGTAGAATGGAGGTGTAGCAAGCCTTGCAGACTTGCAAGTAGGTGGCTACGGTCAGCATAGCTCAGCTTGGAGTAATGTGCATCTTGGCAGTGCTTTGCATTAGTTTTTAGCCTTCCAGTTTCATGAATGTGTGTGGTTTTAGATCAGGAGTAACCAGTTGCTCTAGCATTCCGTAGAAAATGGTAATAATAATAACAACCATAAAAGCTCACCATTATTTCTAAAGTGATCAGAAGTTAGTTGTTTGGTTTTTTTCTTGTAGACATGCTTTTTATGGTAGAGCTGATGTGCTAGAGAACCCACTAGATACCAAGGCGAGCTCTTCTCATAGTTTCGTCCTCACACCATTAATTGGTACTCTATTCCTTGTCTGAAGTGTTGAACTTCAACCACTGCTCTCATACTCTGCCACATATGGAGTTACAGGATAGGGGAAAAGGGTTCTATTCCTTCTGTCTGTGTTCTACATCGCTGCCTTCATTCTCTGTGTCCCCCTATCTCCTCTGAAGGTAGAGGACACTACCAGATGTGGTGTGTGGCCCACCCTGTGAACCTTCATGCTCAGCCTTCTTGCCACAATATCTGGACTGATATGCCAGGGAAGGAGGGTGGCACTGACTGTGGTACCTGCTGGTCCCATCATCTCTGTGTCTGTGCCTGTCCTCTTCTCCATTAACTCAACTGCTTTATCTGCTAGCTGTCATCACCCCAAACTGGCAAGGAGACCACCAGCACTGGCAAAGTCTAACTGCTGCCAGGTATTTTGTTTGCCTCCTGCAGAAACATGTTTCTGAAGGAAGTTCAGTGAACTTGTCCAGAGAATGGTTGAATAAACAGTGACAGAAAAAAGAGCTGATATAAAGTAATTAGCATTAAAGCAATTTGAGAGCCTGGATAGAAACCTTCTACCTTAATTTAGTGTGAGAATGTACATTTATAAGGATTTCCAGGTAGCACCAAGCTCTTAAGATGGGCTAAAGTGTTGACAGAACTCAAGAATAGGAGGAGAGCTTCACAGTTAACGTACTTAGCTGAAGAGGTGCCAGTTGATTGGTTTGATCTGTCACTGCCTAATTAGCTTTATATTTAAAGTACAAAATAAAATTCAAGTCTGCCTGTGAGGCAAAAATCCCTGTTCTATGAAGAAAACAGGTCAGAAATTGGGCAGGTGTGATGGAAACAGGGATGGTGCCTTAGCAGAGGGACTACAGACATGCTAGACACTATGGACAATAAAGCCGAGGAAGCTTCATGGATAATGAGAAAATTACTGTCGTGTGACAGTTCCTAACTGAGAAGCTTTGGGAGGGAGGCTGGCTGAAAGCACTGCAGAGATGCATCCCCCATAAATGGATTATTCTATGCTGTCAGTCATGTTGGGTTTGTGCTCTACCTGTGAAGCAGAAATGCACTGCTGTGACCAGATTCAGGACACTTCGTGAGGGTAGAACAGGCTTAAAATATTCTGACAGTTCCTGTGTTGAAAAGCATGTGAGCCATATAGAAAATTAAGCTATGTCAATTAATTATGAGCATTATTATTATGGTTTCCACAAAACAGAGATGGCTCACTCAAGAGGCACTTTAAACACAGCATAAGTCTTTCTTTCAAAACTGGGTTGCAAATACTTGATAATCCAGTATCTAATCCAGCCAATTGTTAATTTAAAGCTATTTTCAAATCTGAGCATTCAGGAAATCTTAGTGACAGAGATTGCTGGTGAAATCCTGACACTCCTATTTCTCATCTCTAGGCCCTGCAGATGATAAATCTTTCTCAGAACTCCCTGTTCTGCAGCCTTTACCTACTAAGCTCTGGCCCTTGCATGAACCCTGCATTGGTGAAGAGGTCTGTTCTCTTCTTGAGCTTATTGGAAGATCAAGATTTAATTTCAGGAAATGTGTGTTTTTCATTTACTTTATAATATGGAAAGCGGCTAGGTGTGTTCTGCCTGCCTTTGAAAATCCTATTCAAATGATCTCCTGCTTGGGCAGCCCTAAAAGCTCAGCATGTACAAACATGAATTCAGAACTTTTGAGAGGTTGAAAGCTGCTGCCTTGCTCTGTTAATCCTTTAATCGCTGAGCAGAGAACATCTGAGCCCTGTTTCCCAACCATTGATTTGAACTGCAGAGCAAAACTCTTAGATCCCCCTGAGACTTGTGTCCATGGAACAGAGACCATCACCATCCTGGAGCAAATATATTCTGAATTATTAGTTTCACTTCTTTTTGTACATGACCCGAGAAGTGTTACAGTCTTCACTGAATATTTTCAAGATGTTCCCAGTTTCTTGGCACTAAGGGTGCTAACATTAATCAATCCCTCTTAGCAGCTTCTCCCTTTTCTATCCCTTTACAGCTGTTTTGGAAGTAATTCCTCTCCTGATTTTATTGCATTGAAGTGTTTGTCTTTTTTTCAGTTCATCATGCAGTAGAAATTGCTCTATGTTCAGTGTACTGCATTGTCTCTAGGTAACATCATTAGCTCAGACTTTGATGTTACTGTTTATATCAAATTGGAGGAGGGGCGAATTGAAACAGAAAGGTTTTCTTTCTCATCAAATTCTTTTTGATCAAATTACTTTGGCTTAAATGTGGGTAGCAAGAATTGTCCATCCCACAGATTATATAACTGTGGACAGGAAAAAAATCCATTCTCAGCTAGGCTAAATTCTTGTTTTCCTCTCATTTATAGAATCACTGAAAAATAAAAAGCCACCAGCAGCATACAGATCTCTCTGTATCTCTGGAGGAGGCTTCTGCTTCCTGCATCTGAGGACAGGCTGTAGGACTGGGAACCAGATGTTATGGGGCTTCTGTTCCTCATCTTCTTGTTAAACCCTTCCTTTTTGGTGTACTCTGGAAAAACAAAATCAAATGAGAGATCTTGTGTCTTCTGCTCAGACATTAAACTCTTCTTCCTAAAGCAAAATTTTGCTTTTTGGTGGACTAGAGGAAGGAGGAGGAGGAGGAGAGGCTCTCTCCTTCATAAGTGGTCATGGTGCAAGAAAACTGTCTGTCATTCCAAGCTGTAGGGAATTCTACATTTTCCCAAGACTCCTATGATCCTTCCAACCTTCTCACATGGGTGTTCCAAATTCAGAGTCAGCTTCACATGGTACTGCCTATCTCTAGGTGGCCCAATAAAGGGACAACAGCTTTCTTCTAGAACATAGATAATGGAGGAGTTACCTCTATTCTGCATCCCCAAGGATGTGCCGACACTCATTCTGCTAGAAAAATGCTCAAGGATAAAATTAGGAATTTAATTTTGTGTTTAGGAAGTCCATTACCCCTTAAAGTAGCCGTAAAATGCTGACTTTTGCAAGTGGTACAGTTTTGCAGCAGGTATTTCACTTCTGAATTGCTGCCTTGGTCATGGGTGATTTCAGTTCCAGTGACAAGTGTACAAAGCCTTTCTTTTGGGGAAGAGTTACCATGGTATAGAATTAGAGAACTTCTCAAAGTACTTTGGAAAAATAAAAATGTCTGCACCTGCTTGCAATGTGCTATCCATGAGCATCTTAGACAATAACATGTTCTGCCCTTTATTTTTTCAGGAAGTGCTGGATAACTTGTGAGGGATAAGATACTCTAAGGGAAAATACTTTTATTTTTTTGGATGACTCTTATGACTGCTTATTAAGGAAGGCTTTATGGCACCTATGGCTTGACAAGTCTGGCCATATTTGAACAGTGCTGTTCAGTAGTAGTAAGGATCAGTTGCTCAATTAAGCTTTTAGCACAGAGCCATTGAGACAAAGGTCTTCATCCTAAGGACAGGTAGTGTGAGCTCCACATGGTTTTCACAGTGAGATGTTTTTTTTCTGCTTCAGCATCTCAAGGTTTTAAATTGTAAGTGACTACAGAGTCTTAAAGTGTTTAGACTACTCACCTTCATATCCTGAAATATCATATCAGCTGTGTTGTGTGTGTGCTATCCAGATTTCTTGTATTCTGTCCATTCCCTGGAAATTTGTTGTGGATATGCAGTAATATACTTCAGTCTTGGCACATTAATTGTATGTTCAGTGCCTCTTGTACAGCAGTGTGAGCTTTACAACATGGCAGGTTTATCTGCATTAAAATTTTGTTCCTCTATGACAGTGCATCTCTGAAACGAGGGGGTTAATTATTTGTCCTTCATGTTGAGACACTTTGGTGAAGGTTTCTTAAGGGAAGCTGAGTAAAACAAAAATTCAGAACAGGTCATGTACTGTTCTATATTCTCTCTCCAAGCTAGGTGGTAGGCAATACATATGTATTCCTGAGGGCACCATGTTTTTCCTAATACTGGTAACAACAGCAACAGCGTTGCCCAGCATGCTGCACTGGTGCTGTGAGCCCACCAAACTTTTGTTCAGTTTGGCAGCTGATAAGCATCCTGTCAGTTTGGGCACTGATTAAAGTTATTCACCACTTATAGCCATCAAATTCTGCAAGTTATGCTGGCGCTTCCTTTTGCAGGATATTTAGCCTTCGTTTTTCTAAGTGCCATTTAGTTTGGCAAGTAATGTATGTTATTCCTATGGGGTCTCAGAAGGGAAAACACAAGATGCTTATGAGAATTTATCCTGTCAGACACAGAGTGAATTTAATAGAGATTATGGACTGTGAGGCCAGAAGGGTGCAGGACTGTGTGGAACTGCTGTATGAGAAACAGATGTGGTTGTGGTTTTATACCCTGCATGCGATTTGGACAGCCTGCACGAGATTTGTGCGCAGCTTGACCCAAAATTGAAGGGAAGCAATTGTATGGGCAGGCTCTCCCACACAGGGAAAAGTGGTTATGTGGTCAAACACGCCTTCCCTGAAGCAGCAGCAGTGTTAAAACACACAGCTCAACACACAGCCAGCATATGCCCTCACTCCTGCTGCCTGAGAAAATTAGCTCACCTTTTGGCAGGAGACTGGTAGAACAGATTTGCCCAGCCCTTGTCCACGTCTTTCAGGAAAAGTCAACAGCTGGCCCTGGAGATGTAGTCCTGCAGAGATCAGCCCAAGTTCCAGCTGCTTGTCCTCCCAAAACCTTAATGAAACTGCACAGGTTTGAGAGGGAATCTGTGCAGCATTAATTACGGCCACCAGTCCATGGTAGCAGGCTGCCTGTCGCTGATTTCATGGAGCTTCTTTGGCCATAAAAAATATCTGCTCTTCCTATTTTCTTTCCCATCTCTAAGCATTATGGCACTGTTGTTTCTGATCATGGTGTTTGCTTGACAGGTTGTACAAACAGGAGCCCTGTTACATCTTCTCACTAATTCTGTTTAAAAAAAAAGGAGGAAAAAAACCCCAGTATTCCTACATCAAAAAATGTTTTAAAAGGTACAAAATTTCTGGTTTTCCTTTTTTTTTTTCAGGACTTGTAGTAAACATAGAAATTCCTCTTTCCTTCATTCTCTCCAGAAGGCAGCTATTTCTTGAGTCAAAGGAGTGTCTTGGGAATAGGGTGTAGAGGCAGATTTAAAATTACTGTTAAAAGGAGTTGCTATTATGTTAACATCCAATTTTCTTTGTGTTGGGCTTAGTAAATAAAATTCATAGTAAGTTGTAATAAGAATTATGTTGAATTGAAGAGTTATAGTCACAGAACTGTCGTTCACTTCTCTGAAGACAGTATGACCCTAAAAGCTCCTACTGTGGCATGCACAAAATCATGTTTTGAGTGAAAAGCTGATGTATGGACTTGGGAAGTTGTTGATGTTTTTGTTCAGCATTATCATTGTTACACTGGCCAGCTTGTCGATTTGGGGGGGCTGGGTTTTTTTTGTTTAATACACTATAAATAACATCAAATGAGATGAAATGGTGAGCTCTCTTTTACTCTGCATACCACCTGGAAAATGAGATCTATTAATACTATCACAAGATACTGTCTCCTCCTGAACACCAGTCAGAAGGAACAGCTGTGTGTTATTTCTGCCTCCGTTTGGAGCTCATTTCAATAAGCTGAGATTGGCTGCGTTTTCCAAGACCCTGCTATCTGGCTCATTTGTAACAGCCATTCTTCAGAGCTCTTGCATCTGTCAAACCTCATACAAATCCTCCCCTAGAGGAAGCAGATGTTAGAAAGTTATAATTTAGATGTTTGTTTTGCCTCTTAGAAGAATTCTGGACAGCAATCACTGTGGTCTGTTAAACATCATTAGCAAATGCAAATTGTTGATGAACCTGTATTAGTTAGCAAGTGATTTTTGTAACAACTTTTCACCTCAAGAATTAGGGCAAGGAGAATAAAAAGGTGATCTACTATTGCAAACATCTAGAACTGACTAAGCTATAGATTCATGCAGAGAGTTGAAGGATGGTCCCTGAGTTATAATGCTCTAAATGTGTTGCTGGAGTCGTTAGTAGTGTAGATTAAATGGAGAAATCTAGACAGTTCTGTCACCAGTGTTAGATGTGTGAGCACTTTCCAGAGAAGACTTTCCCTTCATTTTTCAGGTTGGCTTTTTGGCCAGCTGGTGCTTATTTTAGTGGTTGTCCTTTCCTGGAGGAGTTAAAGCAGATAGGAGCATCTGCCTGGCAGTCTGAGGGACTTGTTATTCCAGTGGTCTGCAAAGCTCCAGAAGGAGATATGGGCATTTTATGCTGGGGCTTGGATTGGGAAGCATGGGCTCTGGGAGCGTGTGTTTTCAGAGTTTATTCTGTGTGTGCACTGTGTCACGTTGGTTTGCTTTTAAAGGTCATGCGGAAAAAAAATAGCAGGGAGCAGGGAGTGTCTGTTAATCTTGACCTGGCTGCTGCCCTTGGGGATTAAGTGGACGAACAAAATGGTATTTGTTTCAGCTAGCTGCAGTTCAGCACTGCAGCAAGCAGGATGGATTCTCTGCTGAGGCAGGTTAAGAGGGATGAGGCTTTTTTCATGCAATTGTCAGATTTCCTCAAAAATCAAACTCTTACCAAGAAACATGAAATGCAGGAGAGGTTGCACCTAATTTGTCCTCTGGCAAATGTAGCATCTTTTTGTGTACTTTTGTAAATATCTAGATGATGTTAAAAACCCAAAATGCGTTGAAGTAGCGCTATCTGCTCTGTCTGCAGTGAAGTACGTGCGTCATGGATTCATTAAAAAGCAGATGCTGCACACACAACCCAATTATTACACTACCTCTGCACTTCAGGCCTTGGAGTGCTGAGGTAGGGTCACAGGGCAGATTTTAATGAATTAACAAAAAAGGGTCCTTTTCCTCATGTCTCCTAAAATACCATACTGTTGTTGAATCTGATCTTCTCTAGTTTTGCTTTTAAAAATCTCAGAAAGTCTTTTTCCAAGAACACAACCTGTATTTTTTCTTAAAATAGTGATAAAATGTTCTGTCTGTTCACATGCTGAATTCTCATCGACATTTTTCAAAAATAATTATGATCTGTGGCGTACTTCATTCTTAATTAACAAAAAAGGAGTTGCTGCTATTACCTGCCATCACATTTTGATGTGGGGAAAATTGATTATCCATGCTACAGGAGATGAACAGGTCAGATTTTCAGCTGAGATAAGCTGTCAGAACTGAAGCTGTTTCTCTTGTCCTTATTTTAGACTTAATACTAAAATAATTTTAAAAGAATCTTCTCTCAAGAAATGTTTCTCTGATGGATGAGAAGTGAAGCTAAAAGTGAATTGGGTAGAATCTACCCTGTTTTGCTCTGTTGCATAAGTCTGAGCAAGCTGCTTTAACCTTTCTCTGCCTGGGACTTCCCCCTAGCACCTAATCGTCTCATCTAATTAGGCAGAGCTCTTTTGGGCAGGGTTTATGGTCTATCTTTCAAGGTGCTCCATCCTACTGCAGTTATCCAGTCATCAGCAGTTCCTCAGGCTGGGATTGATCATGACGATTCTAGAACTGGGGAGCTGTCTCCCCAGGGAGACGAACGAAGCTGAAGGAGGAATAACTAGGAAGAGCAGAAGGTAAATAATCTGTCATCTGAATGAGGTCAGCTACAGTTTTGGGGGATACAAGACTTAGTGAGGCACTTAATGCCACCATAACTGGTTATCACAAACCGCAACCGGAATTGTTTCGCAGGTGCAGAGGCTGTTCTGGTCAGTCACAAACTTGGTCCCCCACACAAGTATCCATCACAGAGCACCCATCGTTGTCCTGCTGTAGCTGTCTGAAGCTTTTCCAGTTGCTGCCTGGCAGCACAACAGTGCTTAGGACTGTGCAAAACTCTAACCCCACCCAAACTGTTTATCTATGCTGGTTCTGAAGATTAATTGTCTCATCTGCTAAATCTGTGCACCTAAAATTGACTTATTTTACTTTGTTCTCACTTAGGTTCCAGTTACAGATGATGTTATGACTTTCTTGAGGGTTTAAAAAACTCTTCTACTTCAGGTTATTTTCTTCCTGTATTGGCACTCAGACATCATGATCAATTCACTTTATATACTATCTGGTATTTTACCAGTATATTATTCCTGAAATGTGCATGATGAAGAGAACTGCCAATATAGGGTGTCTATTTGCAGAATGGATTGACAAAACTTTTAATGGTTCCTGGAGTCTGTCTACATCTGCTTGATGGCAGAATTTATTTCGTTATCTTTCAAATATCCCTTGTAGGTGAATATTGCACTCTGCAGCATCCCAGAGCTTTAGAATCATGAGGGATTGAATTCTAGGAGATCACCTCATTTTTAAATTTATCTTTTGAGCAGAGAAAATTAAATCATAGCATTTC
The DNA here is from genome assembly GCA_013397755.1 of Cnemophilus loriae. Classification (NCBI taxonomy): domain Eukaryota; kingdom Metazoa; phylum Chordata; class Aves; order Passeriformes; family Corvidae; genus Cnemophilus; species Cnemophilus loriae. Next base: position 2,322,772 of record VZTF01003561.1, on the reverse strand, counting down.
ATTTCAAACTGTTTATCCTGGTGCTTTTTTTTTTCTTCCTACTGAGAGGAGAGTATTCTTCTGCATTGTAAAAATATCTGGCTCTCAAAAACTCCTTGCATCGCACAGCAGGGCTGGATAGACCTTTGTTCTATAGACTCTCAGCTGGGAGGTATAAGATCTTTCATAGCTGGTGAGATGGGGGGCAGGCAGGAGAAGGTGATCAAAAGTGTGAATGAATTACTGATTCCCTGAAGAATTAAGTCAAGAAAGGCTTAAAGTTGTAGAGGTGCAAAGATGTAGGAAAGATAAATGTGACTAAATAAAGCTCCAGCACTCCTCTGAGATGTCGGATCTTTTCTGAGGCAAAGGTTTTGCACAGCCTCAAAGGGTCCACTCAGATAATGCAGAAGCCACAAGCAAGTAACTTGAAGGCATTTGCTCTTAAACAAGGGTTAAAAAGACAAATTTGAGTCAGGCTTGGCCTCTGGTATAGCTGTAAGGTAGATGTTTGCAAGCTGCAAGCACTTAGCAGGATAAAGGCAGCATTCGTAAGAATATGGTTACATTAACAAAAAAAAGGATGCATGACTGTAATGCTGAGGTGAGTCTGCAAAATCTTACTTTGTCAGCTGCTTGCAACATTTTGAAATGCATTTGCCTGCTCTGTTGTTTGTGCTGATGAGCACCACTGCACCCCCAGAAAGGCTTGATGTGAGCGATGCTGAGGAACCGTCCCTGAACCACCATAACTACTTGTGGTTTCTTTCTGAGGGACTTGGTATGTTTTTCTGGAGCATCTGCCATAGGCCCACTAAGCTCCTTGGCATCTCAGTATGCCAGTTCTGGCTTGTTCTCTGAGCTCATATAGGCACATCCAAATTTGTTTTGAACTCACTGTTTGGGAAGAGATGGCAGATCTCCTTGGAAATTTCTGCTTGGCTTCCAGCATGGATACACAATCTTACCAACCCTGTGCATAAGGGGACTCTGACATCTGTATTAAGACCCTGTTGGCAAGCTTTGTGTGTTCCTACATCTGCACAACAGCTTGTTTGGCTTCACAGACTCCCCTGATCTTCTTTATCCAGGACGGGATTTAATCTGCTCTGGAAAACTCATTCCTAATGCCTGGGTAGCCATCCAGTACTGAGCTCTGGGATGGATATAAAGTCCCAATTGCTTGTATTAGCCATTTAAGGACAGAGACACATGTCCTGAGGACACGTGAGCCTGCAGTGTAGCTAATGCATGCTAGGACCAGCAGATCATGGCTAAGAATTTTGTATCAAGGCCTTAGTGCAAATACATGTTGATAGACTCCTCAGTCATCCTTCTGTATGCATTGCCCAAAAGATTGCATCAGATGTCTTGAGAAAACTTCACTGTGCAAAATGGGAATTGTTTAGCTAGAAACAAAAGGAAATAGTCAGTCCCTAACATTAAGATTATTTTGATTATTTAAGCATGTTTTGTTTAGGAAGCAATTTTCAGCTTCATTTAACATGCCAGTAAAAGAGGAAATTGTGGGTGATAAGTGCTGATACTGTCAAGCTTAACTGTCTCACTGAATTGGGGTCCAGGTGTCTATTTCATGATTTAGTTCTCAGTTAGTGAAGTCCATGTTCGTCTATGTTGGTTATTGGTTTGTTGTTTAAATGTCTTAAGGAATAGGAACATCAGCTCTCTGTCTCTGGGAAACAGTTTGCAGAAAAAAAAAATGCTTTATTTAGTGATAAACTGTATGCATCACAAGCTCTCTAAAAGTCTGGTTCCCTTAACATGTCTTTAAGCAAAAGAATATCTTTCTTTTTTCCCCCTTTTGTGAAACGCCCGTTCTGGCTGCACCGGTGGGAAATCTGCAGAGTGCTGTAAGTAAGGTTCAGCAAGAAACTATCCAGTCATCTCCCAGGGGAGGAGCACTCTGCAGCAGTAGTGCAGCAAGGAAAGTGCAATTGAACCAACTGCGTTATTAGTGCAGTTTTGTTGTGGAACAGCAGCAGTTTCCCACTGAGAGTCAGAACTGTTGTATTATGTGTTGTTTATTTGTTCTTCCCAGTAACCTGCCCTAAAAACCTCAATATCATTAGATTGTGATTACGGTAAAAAGCAACAGCAAGTGGGATCTGGTTAATGAATTTGTTCCTTCTGTGCCTCTAAGTGCTGCTGGTTACTACACTGTTGCTGACATACTGTGCAGCACAGGAAGCCTTCCCTGCACTGGAAACCTCATGTAGCATTTCTTATTTGTTCTGATTATTGCAGTTAAGATGTACTCAAGGGTAGCAGCTGGCAGCTCTAATCAGCGTCAAGGCCCTGTTATGCTATTGATTGTGTAATGTGTTGTAAGGGACAGGTCCTCAGCCAGTGTGCTCACAGGGTGGCAGAACTGGAGCAGTGACTCGACCAGCTTGATGCAACGGCAACTGGCAAAGCCAGGACTAGTGCACGGGTGTCTTGGAAAGCAAAGAGCTTCTGGCTTCTCATTCTGTCTTCTGCTTTTGAAGAATATGGTCTGTTGCAGATGACCCAGTAAAATAAACAGGCCAAGGTAGGGAAATGAGCAAACTTGTGAGTTCACATCCAGGAATGAGTCCAGAGCAAGCTGGAGGTTGAAAACTGTTTTTGCAGGAAAACTCAGCCAAATCATTGCAAATGAAAGCAAATGAATGAAAATCATGACATGTTTTCTGGCATGTTGTAAGTCTGTGAAAGTACTCAGTATGTCAAATTAATGGAACTTGTTAGGACTTTGCTCAGCTCTCAATAACACAAAAAATCATGAGTTCAATTTGTTACTTGACATTTTTCAAATAAAACACCTGCTACCTCAAAGTAGAGATCTAATAAGTATGAACCTGGTTTTTAAATGTATTCTGATATTCAGGTCTTCACTTGGTAAATTAAATAAATAAATCACCATGTCATTGAATTTAGGTGGAAATACTGTTTTTCCTGAAGAGACTTCAATGCCTTGGGACAGTTGGTGAGGGAATCAGGGGCACAGTTTACTTTTTCCTCTATTCTTCCCAGGTGCAGGTAGTGACATTGAAAGAAACAGATGGTTTCAGATCCCTGGACAGTTACTGTATTAATACATGGCTCCTTGCCAAAATTTTAGTTTTCTTGATAAAGGGATGGCCTACATGACACTAGGCTTGCTGAGTTCAGACAGGTTTCACCTCTGTCAAGGGGGAAAGACAGTCTTTAGTCTAGTGGGGCTTATTGATAGGGCTTTAAACTAGATACAACAGGGCAGGGAGATATCAGGCTTAACAGTCATAAGGTGTGGGACAGCATGCCATGCCACTCAGCTCAACTCTGATGCTTTCTCTGGGTTGCATAACTGTTGTGTCTCTCTTGAACTGCAAATCAAGTCTTGCACTGATGCTTAAGCAATGCAGCAGTTTAAGTTTATTAGTGTAATATTTAAGTTTTTCTTCTTGTGAGGAAGAAACAGTGATGAAGAGAAATTTTTCTTTGGATTTTTGGCTTAATTTGAGATGAGCACTTGAATTTCCTGATTTTAGAGGATATACTCAGAGGTACATTACTCACGATCTTGTTCCTTTCATCTCACGGGTGGCTAGAGAGGTCAGATCAAGGAAATGCCAAATGTGCCATTACCTTAACAGAGGAGTGTAGTGAACACCCCCGTGCCTGGTGCCTGTCCAGGGGAGTTCCCTACACCTGCACCTCTTCAATGCCTATGTGCTGCCAGGCAGGGAATTAGAGCTTTCTGATGAGGCTCTCAGTAAATATAATCAGCTCATGTCCCCCCAAAGGGAAAGGCTTTCTCATTTTTCGGACAAGAAAGGCAGTGGGACTGTCTGTGAGGCTGGATAATGAATTATTAGTTTTTATTAGTTGCATTATTATTACATGCTTACCTGAGACTCATCCTCACTACCTTCCACTGATATCAGCAGGCCTTTTTTAAGCAAGTAGACCTACTTAGGTCCATGTGACTTCTCCTGAGAGTAAGACTTTGCAAAATCTGATGTCAGCACTTTAATAAATTAAGTCCCACAAACAGAAATATGTTTCCTGTTTGCAGGTACTGAACCTGTGTACCAGATCCATGTCAGTGGGGAAATATGCCTGTCATTGAGCAAATGCTCTAGTCAGCAAAGCACAAGGATTAATGATGGAAAATACTAGATGAATGAGTATTATAAAAGCTGCCAAAGCTCAGACTCCCGTATCAGTTACATTTTACCTTACACATCCCCTTGGTGTAGCAGTAAATTATTAATGCTGAAAACTGTTATTTCATTCATGAATAATTGAATATGGCACTGGATGGGTGATGGGGAGATAGTATATAGTGTAGGAACAAAGGCAGTGGCTCCTGCTGATCCAAGATGCTCTACATGCTAAGCAAGACAAACCTTGGATCATCTGTTGTGCACCTAGTAGGCAAGAATAGAATGGAAGGATCCTGAAACCCTTCAAAGTGCATCTGGCCTGTGCTGCTGAGTAATACCAGAAGCAGTATCTGCAGAGAAAGTTTCAAGCAGTGGCATTTAAGTGTGAAACTTCACGGGGGGAGAGTGTGTTTGTCTCGTCTCAGTATCACATGGCACTTTCTCTGCAAAGGGTCGAAAGGGAAAACTGTTTGCGCCATCAAACATGAGAGCCTGAAGGAAGAGCTGCCTGAACTCTGTGACAGAGCCTGCCTCATATTGTCAGGAGGGGAATTTGGAGTACCCTGGAGCTTTGCTCGAGTGCTGTAAACTGCTCTCTGGAGAACACTTAACTGTCCAGGGATCTCAAACATGTAGATGCTCTTCTAAGTTCTTCCTCATTCTCCCTTTTGTTGTTTGCAGTCCTCTTCTTTTCTGGAGTGGCTCAGGGAAGAGAATCATCCTCCCCTTCAGATAGATGTTGGTGAGGTCCCCTCTCAGTCATCTTAAGGCTGAACAAGCCTAACTCTCTCAGCCTTTCCTCATAAGAGATGTTTCAGTTTCTTAATCATCTTTGTCACTCTCCACTGGACTTGCTCCAGGATCTCCATGTCTCTCTTGTCCTGAGGAGCCCAGAACTGGACACAGCACTCCAGCTGAGACCTCACCAAGGCTGAGTAGAGGGGCAGGATCACCTCCCTCGACCTGCTGGCAGTGCTTTTCCCAGTGTACCCCAGAATCCATTGGCCTCCTTGGCCACCAGGGCACTGCTGGCTCAGGGACAGCTTGTTGTCCACCAGGACCTCCTGGTTGTTCTCTACAGACCTGCTCTCCAGCAGCTCAGCACCCAGCTTGTGCTGGTGCCTGGGGTTGTTCTTCCCCAGGTGCAGGACCCTGCATTTGCCTTTCTTGAATTTCAGATTGTTCTTCTTCACTCATCTCCAACCTATCAAGGTCCCTCAGAAGGGCTGCACAGCCCTCTGGGGTATAGGCCACTCCTCCCAGCTTTGTGTCAGCAGCGAACTTGCTGAGGAGGCATCTGCCCCTTCATCCAAGGCATTGATGAACAACTTAAACAATATTGGCCCAATATGGAGCCCTGGGGGACACCACTAATGACAGGCCTCCAACTGGACCCTGAGCCACTCATTGGAACCCTCTGGGACCTGCAGCGCAGCCATTTCTCAATCCACCTCACTGTCCACTCATCCATTCCACACTTCCTGAGTTTGCCTGAGGCTGTCAGAAAAAAGCCTTGTGTGTGTAAAAAGCCTTAGTGACACTGATATAGACAACATCCACTGCTCTTCACTCATCCATCCAAGCAGTTGTTTCATCATAGCAGGCAATCAGGTTGGTCAAGCATGGTTTACGTTTTATAAATTTGTGCTGCTGCTGATCACCTTCTTGCCATCCATGTGGACAGAGATGGCCTCCAGAATAAGGCGCTCCATCAGCTTTTCCAGGGAGGAACATTCTATTGGAGCTCACCACAACTCCGGTAACGTCAATGTTATAAATATAGCATTTCCTATAGAGCATTGAAAAGGGTTTGATCTCTGAGGATGCAAAACCCTGCTTAAAGTGCATTTGTTTGAAGCACATGCATGTCTCGGCACAAGAGCACCACTAAGTGAGCTGCAGGGTTGTCTCTAGGTCGATGTTCCAGGCAAGTCACCAGGCTGGGGTGTTGTTTTCAGGCTTCACTATGTTTTTGGAGGTACCATGAAACACAGGGTAAATTACCAAGTTTCTGAGGTGATTTCTCTTTGTAGACGTTTCACAGCTTATTCGTTGCTAGCAGGCGTGGAAATGTCAAAGCGTTGGGGATGAAGGAAGGTTTCTCACTGTGGTATGCCAATTAATTGGTTCAGGGCTGATCTGAGACCAAGGGAGTTTCAAGTATGGAGAGAAAATGAGAAAAATGTTGGATTTACCACCTTTTTTTTTTATTCTTGTGAAGCTTCTGATGGCTGTGCAGAATCTGCATTCAAAGAACCAGGAGCCTGATTTTCATGTGCAGTTTATTTTAGTGTGATTACAGGGGAAATAGGGGGCCCACCTCACCTTATCCTTGCATAAAATGAGACCTTATCATGCATGTGTGCAAACAGAGAGGGGAGTGCTGGGAAAAACTGCTTCCTAGAGTGAGGGAAAAGGAGCCAAAAAGCAGTTATTCAGTGCCTGCCCTCATCCTGCTGTTCTCTGGCTACTTCTACCCCCTTGTTGTTGCTATTTTTTTTACTTGTGCTTTGAAATATTGAGTAGGTATTTTGAGTAACATCTAAATCCATTTTCTATTGTCTTCAACATGGTAAGAACTTCTCCTCTAATTTTGCTGTCAAAGCAGCAATCCCTTGACTCTAGCACTGCAGAATATTATGTTGATGCTTTTAGCTTTGTTTGGCAACGTTCTTTTGGCTCAAGTTAGACCATGCTGACAGTTTTTTTTCCTGACTTCGGGGATATTACTTACCCTTATGGAGGGGATGCATTTTGCTTAACTGGCACTGTTCATGGTACATGATTCCATTGCCTGTGAGTGACTCTAAGCCACAGAGATAGGCTCATAAACAAGATATGGATGAGAAGACTAGCTGATGCCTTTTTTTAATTTGCAGAGATATGGTGAAGCTAAGTAAATTAAATGATTCATTTATGCTAATTTCACATGCGCACCAAATAATGCATGCCACTTTTATACTTGATTGTAATATCTCTAATTTATGGAGATTATAATGTAAAATCAGCAATACTGCGAATTGAGTAATTGGTGGAAACTCCATGGCTCTCAAAGAGAGAGGAATCTGCCTCATAGTAAGGCTATCTTTAGAGATGAAAAGGGGGAAAGGAAGGAGTGGGTACATTCATGGCATAGTAAAAAAATCTATTTGAGTCAGGCAAACAATCTATAACCAGTTCACTTGGAAGAGAGCAGGGTAAAATATACCATCTGATTTTATAGGTAAAAACCAATCTGAAAAGAGTTTTGATGTAGCTGGACATAATTTAGGCCACTCAAAGATGTGTCCTGCTGCATCAATAAAAAAAAATTATTTTTTTTTGTGGCTCTTGCCTTACATCTGTATGTTAGGAAGTGAGAGTCTGCTCTTGCTTGGTGAGAATCTATTTGTTTCCGTGCAGTTGCTGTAATGCTATAAAAATGTATCTAATCAAAATAGCCTGCTTTCCTGAACCTGATCTCCTCCTGCATGACAATTAAAAGCCTCATTGAGCCAAAGAGCTGCGGCTGAAGGAGGCTGTGAGCATGGTAGGCATGAGGAATGACATCTCTTGCTAACATGGCTTGTGGACAGCATAAACATCCAGATTTTGTCTTTGGAATTGCCTATCATATTGATAAAGGTTAGTTAAGTTCACTATCAGAGTTTTTATGAAATATTTGATTGGAATAGGTAATTTGTGCTTGTTAATTAGAAATCACATTGAAGCATCTTGTGACCTAGATATCAGGATAATTTGCATGCAGAAGCCTCTTCACCCAGTAGTGTAAACCAAAGGATTTTAGATGCAGCAATAATAAAAATGTAGTTATTTCTGTTTGATGTCTTCCCACCTCTCATGTTTTCTCCTCTTCAGAAATATAGGTATTACTGATACAGAAAAAATCTGAGAATTACCAGCACAATTCTGTGACAACTGTATTTCTAGACTGTCGCCAGCTTAGTTAGACTACATGTGAAAACTGCATAGACTCGTGCTTATTAATAAAAATGGCACCACATTTTGAGGGCAGGAATCTCCTATCCCCAACTTTTCCCTTCTTTTTTTTATTTATATGCTAGGTCAGACAATATTCAGAGTACCTATTTGAATCATTGACAAACGTTTAGTTCAGAGACACAGAAAATCCTGTTTCAGAAAAATGACGGTTCTTGCAACAGGAGCATTAGAAATTGGTTTTTCTGTCTGTAAAATGTTCAGATGTTTCAGCTTCCTCATAAAGACACAGGCTTGTGAAGAGGAACTGATGTTAGTTAGCATTCAAATGCTGCTCTGAGCTGCTAGCACACATCTCAGTGAGTTGCTTGACTAAATCTGAGCAGAGAACTTGGAAAGGGTTCCCACCTGTAGCATGCTCTGGGCTGAAGAGCAGCAAGTGGTTGATGGATGCAGTGTAGTGTAGCCCAGGCCTCTGATAGATGGATCCTGGACAAAATCCAATCACAGGAAGGTCCCATGGGAAAGCGAAAACTGAGTTGATGGTATCTGAGTTGGCTATAGACCAATGCCGGACTTTGTACATCAGCGTGGCCAAGTCACCAGTACAGAGGAAATTGTCACAGACGCTGTATTTACCCCTTTGCAAAAAATGCATTCCTTATGGGAAGGCCTGAGGAATGGAATTGAGTCATTCTGCTCGTGCTGCATTTTGAAAGGTGGAGGGGGAAGTCTGGGGACTCAGAAGGCAAAGTCCATCCTCTCAAGAAGCGACTTTTTTTCACAGCTGCTGGTTTGCTTTGTTTCCCTCCTGACATGAGAGGAAGAAATAGAGTTGATTTCCATTTGAGCTGAGTGGTGAAGAGCAGAGTGGGTGTTGTACTGTATCACTAAAGTTGTTTGTCCAAGTCAGCACTGGATTCTTTGGTGTTAAAATAAGCCAATCTCCTCCTGGCTGTCAGGGTTTACACTGTGCAGCTCTAGGAAGATTGAGAAAGATGATTTTATGTGGTGTGGGATACCACATGCAGCTGCCTTAAATGGAGAGAGTCCCTGGATGTGTGGACTTGCAGCTATAAAAATTCTTCTGGGATTTGCAGGGGAACTTTTGAATGGAGAAAAAAGTTTTGATATGCTTTATTTGAATCCTTAGTTAGAGTACCTGTGCTATCATATCTTCTACCCTTCCACCTTTTCCCTATTAAAAAGTCTTTCTTTCATATCCTGAAATAGACCCAAGAGTGTTTGCAAAAGGAGACCCACCATCTGGTAGGCGGGATTCAGAGAAAGTCTCTCTTATTAATTTTTCTGGAGTGGAAATAAAAGTGCCCAAGGGTTTGATCCAGCTGTTCTGTTACTTTTTGATGATGCCCTGAAGTCTTATCTGAACCCTTCTTACTGTTTGCAGCACCTGGTTATAAGTATTAAGCAGGCAAATCTGCCACCAATTCTTTTATTTCATTTCAGGGATCGGTAAAGTAGTGCTGGAATGTATTCGGGATGTTTGGAAAACAAGGCCCACTTAGGACGATTCTCGTCCTGGGAATGTTCGTAAAACCAGACTGCTGATTTCCAGCAGTGTGTCTGTGACCAGGATCTGCCTGATCTTCTACTGAGGCCGCAGAAAGATGATGACCAGATCTTATCTAATGTAAAGCACTTGGCTGATTAATGCCATGTAGGTAGCTTAGGTCTCAAGGCAGGGCTTTCACAGCCTTGTGGCAGTCACTGCATGTCTCCTGAAGCCTGAATGATGCAATATTACTTCTGCCACAATTTAATTTACATTTTACTGATAAGGCCTGAAGTAGAGCTTGTTCTCTGACTGCATGAGTCTCCAACATTTTCCTTTGTCCTTTTATTGAGAACTAAATAAAGCTGAATGGAATTGCTGATTCATAAAAAGAACAGTTGCTTTTGGAAAATGTTAATATCTTGTGATAAAGCAGTCATTGCCATTTTATGATACCTGACAGAAATTACCCAGTTTCTTTGCACACAATTAAATGGAATTATCAGCCCATTAGGTTAGATACATTTCAGAGTAGGAAAATAAAACCTAATGTTTACTTATCGATGTTTAAATAAATTGTAATTATCATTCCATGACAGTCTTGTACTACTGTAATTAAGCTTTAAAATAAAGGGTAATTGGAATTAAGAGGGCTTATCTACATTTCATTTAGAAGTTACTGTTGAAGACAGCTGTGGTAATGTGCAATAACTTTCAGAAAACAGCACTCACCTGTTTCTGCCATGGATTCCATGCTATGATGCTGGCACTCTAGAGAAGAAATTTGTGTACACCTCAGTGAGAGAGCCACAAGGAGCCAGCTGCATGTTTAGGGAAACTTCCTTATACTGAGCACTGACTGATGGTTTGTTTTCTTCCTTTTCTTGGGATTGAGTGCCTTTTGAGACTGAATGTCTTTTGAGACTGAGCTGAGCTTCTTTGTTTTTCTCCTGCTCTTTGATTTCTGTTTCTTGAAAGAATAAGTTTTTCAGTTTTCAGTTTTTTCCACTCAGCGTGGCAAATTGAATGATATGGATTGCTGGCTGTTTGATTCAGCAGGCTTTGCATATAAACCTTTGATTTGCCAAGGAAACTCAGGGCTGGGTGAAAAAAAAGGGCCCAAATGTACTGCTTGGGGACTTCTGTTTTCCTAAATTTGGTGCAAGCAACAGGGCTTGGACCTTCAGTGGACTGAGTGTATATGTTCAGTAGATGTGAGCTGGGTGTGGGGAGTGCCCCAGGGAGAGAAATCAGCTCTGCCCTCAGTAGCAGCAATATAGGAACTGTAATGCACCAGCTGAGACAGCTCTTGGCACTACTCCCTGAAAAAAAAGGTATGTCTGACTCTCAAACACTCCTTAAAGACTTCAGCAAAAGGATTTTAAAGGGGACACGAGCTCTTCTGGAAATGGATGATTCACAAAACACTTGGAACAAACAGCCTTCTGTCAGAGGTGTCAGTAAGTGGGGCGTTCGGGTTCCCACCAGCAAAGGGATGTTCAAGCATGAGAAAAGTTGTAGCCTCTGGGTGCTTAGGTAAAAATGCTCTTTGAGACTGTGCCAGATACCAGGAAAGACTGTGATCAAATCTTTTGTGCATGGTTGTTTTTTGGTTTTTTAATGTATTCACTCTTTGAAGGCTTAGAGAGGCATACTGCTTAGGTTTCTTTAAATTTCATTTGGATATTGTGAATATTTTGCATAAGCAATTCACATACAAGAGTCACTTGTTTGAAGCTGTTTGTTCTGGTGGATTTGGGGTTGGTTTTTTTCCCTTCCTTAAATTGCTCTATGTAAAGGATCTAAATTGCCTAATTAATGGCGATATTTATTTGAGTTTCTCCCTGGGCCCTTCAATTCATCAAGGGAGTGGGCAGATCTGTAGCCTCACAGGCAAAATGCATTTCCCATGGGATAAGCTCCTTTGGTTTAGCTTTTTATTGCACATGAGCACCGATGACGTTGGAGCAGTGTTGCATGTAGTCTTTACTCCTTGTTCTCTTCCCACTGTGAGTAGGGTGAATTTTCCTTTTCCTCGTGCCTGTCTGTTCCTCCTTGAGTCTGTGAGATTCCTGACACACTGGGTATAATAGGAAAGGTCCAAGTACCAAGAGGCACATCCTAAATATCTCCCAGATTGAGCTGTTGGTGTCTCAGAAGGCTGACAGAGGCCACCTTAGCTGATGGATACACTCTCTCACACCTGGAGATCTCATGGTCTAGTCTCATTTTGTGAGACTAGCCAGGGAGATACTTCCTGCTCTGTAGTTACCACAGTAATATCTTAATTTGAGAGGGGCAGCCTATGCCAGAACATGAAGCCAGGACTGAGAAAGCACTGCATGCTGTGCTTAAAGGGGTTAAAGTTAGCTTTAATTGCCCAGATTAGTATCAGGTTTTGTCTGTCTTCTCATTGTTAGGTACTAGTATTTCTCACAAGTTCTTATAATTTTAGGGACACACTTTAAACTATAGATTTAAGACCTATATTTTAAATTGGTGGTGGCCTTGGAACTCTTCTTATGAAGTAGAGTCTATAAACATTCAAAGTGCTCTGAACTAAAACTCATAAAACAGCTTCGTTTTTAAAAATATTTTGAGGGTTGTAGCTTTTTACTATTGAGTGGGAACTTTCTGAAAAAGTCAAAGCTGAATCAATTTTTTTTTTTCTTGGAGTGTTTAAGTGGATTTGGATTAAAGCTCATCTTCATCTTAAATATAATTTAAGAATGTAGAGCGAAGACATAAAGACATTCAGGACTAGCAACTACGTCACTTTGAAAACTAATTAGGGAACAAATCAAGCTAGAAGATCATATTAGTTATGCAGTATTGCCATGTAATTTTTTTTCTTAAGGAAAGTAAACACATGAGACTATTAGTCAGCTGGGATAAATCAGATTTGTTCCTGTTATTATGGATTTATATTAGCTTTGGATTTACTTTGACTTCTGGGTAGTGCAATTCAAAATTATTCCTTTCAGATTACCTTGAGATTTTTTTTAAATTTTGCATATTTTAGAGGAAGTCAGCAGCCTTGCCATTGCAGTTAAAGCCCGTGAGATGGCTTGGAAGAGAATTTTCACATTTTTTGAATCTCAATTCTGAGGCTGGAATGATAGGAATTAACTACCTTTGACGTACGCTTGAGTTTCATTTGGTGTGATTTCTAGCAGTTAGTCTTTGATATTTTTAATGGTCAGGAATTTTTTTTTTT